>OMNM01033806.1:0-29976 GCA_900302745.1 Parablennius parvicornis | reverse complement strand
TTCATTCAGCATGAGAACAGAAGCTGTTTTATCCAACTTGGTAACAACTCTTCGATTTCTCAGAATTATTCAACAATTAAGACTTGAAAGAAGGCTTTTGTGTAGTTATAGCAGCACAATCTCATTTTGTCATCCGTGTAATTCTTTTCAAAAAACAATCTCGACTGTACATTTCCAGACACGTCAAGGATTTATGACAGAGGCGAAGGAAAAAAAGATATGGGGAGGAAATTCCTTCCTTTTTCAAAGCTTTCATAGACGATATAATAAATCATCAAATGTGCTCATGTGTTCAAAGTATTTGTGAGGCCTTTCTGTGTGGAATTTGCATGTTCGCCATATGTTTCCATTTTTTTCAAGGTTTTCCAGTGTCCTCCCGCAGACTAAAGAACTTGTCCATATTCAATTCAACTCCCTGTGTTGTACATCAGATATTGATGTTGCCATAGCAACAGAGGTTCAGTACACATGAAAGTTAAAAAAAATACTCTTTTGTCATCAATGAATGAAAGACAGCGCTCATAAAATGACTTCTGACCCTAAATTGGATAAGGGAGCTATATAATATTGCCAGATATGAAGGACAAAATGACATCTGGTATTAGCATGCACAGGGTTGCCCTTTCTTTCCACAAAAGAAACATATTCCTAATAATCATAACATTTTAAATGTTTTATGATTAAAACCATGAAATCCAAGTAATCAGAAAGTGTGTTCATTCTTTTGGCACTTTGAGATCTGATTTAATGAAAAGTGCATTACAAATAAAATGTATTATTATCAGAAACATGATGCTTATCGCTAAATGACACCAATATATGTCGTGGATTTAAATGATCCGTAGATTATTACAGCCAGGACAAATCACAAACTTAACCCAAAGAGACACAAACACACACACACACACACACTCTGGACGAGTGACCAGGATGTTCATAGTTATCTGGGGTTGTCGTCAGCAGCACTTATGTGACCGTAAAGCTGTGGAGAAAATGGAAGGGTGGATGGATAACAATGAAAGACCTCAATATTCTCAAATGTTTTTTTTTGCACTGCATCGTTTGACCAGGACTAGTTGAAAAAATTATTTTCCAACCTTGCTGATGTAAGTAATCACCACAATTTAGTGGAAAAGGATCCGTCGTAAAGAGGTTCTGATGTTCTGGAGACTCCTTCTTCAAAGGCACCAATGAGCTTGGGGTCATTGAAAAGCAAAGGACGAAATGTAAATATGCTTTTGGTGGAGGTTTTTTTTAACAGTTTATCTTTCTTTAATATTTCAATGACTGAAGAGACGTTTCATTTTATTTTTGCTAGTTCTTTATTATTTTGCATTTTCCTGTCTTTCCCTGGTGCCTGTTGTCACGTGTAATAATACGTGCCATTTTGCCATTATAATCCTGATAGGGAAGGCAGGTTCTGCAGGCTAATCACAGCAAGCAGCTGACAGGTGGAGGATTTGTCATAATGATGTCTGAGAAAATGTTCACTGTGTTTTGACAATTTGGCACGTGCAAGTGGGGGTTTGTCTGCTATCGTAACAGTCAGGCTTTCAGCTGTAAATGCAACTGAAAATATGACTGAAGCACAAAGGCGCAATAAAGAAACGGAGCATGACATAAACACAGTCACAGTTAAATTTCGGCTTATTACTAATGAAGGGGCCTATTTTTTTTTTTTTTTTTTAGGTTAGAGCAAAACTTCTTCCTATTTTTTATGTTAATGTAGATGAGCTTTGGCGGCGCTTTTGGGTAACAGGTCTTTAGCATTAAATTACAGACTGTGGGATGACTAACTTTTGCCTTTTATCGTATTTTGCTATCAGCTGTTCCACTAAAATGTTAACACACATGATTAATATTCAAATCATGTGTTAATCATTTCAGCAGCGGTGCTAATTCAGCAAAAAAGTATGTAGACTTTTCATCAAAACGCCCCATTCCTTCTCCAATATGAATCAAGTCGCCGCTGCTTCGTCTGCATTCCACTTATTCTAAATTGTTCTAAAAAAGAAAAAAAGAAATTCTTTCTTCTTTTCTCATTATGCCTTTCTCAAAATTTCTTAGGAGGATGTGATGAGTCTGTGGCTACAGCAATATATTCACAGCAGCATCATCATGACCCTCGTATTGCTCACTGTGAAGCAGAAATTCAACTTAATTTTAATTATGAACTTACTATAACTTCTGGATAACAGTATCAGCGTTATACTATGTCTGAAAAGCAAATCTCAAAGTGCTAGTTATTTGAAACACCATGAAATTGGCTTTGTCAACTTCATACTGTGATTGTGCCATGTAATTTAATTAACATGTCTATCAGTCTTTTGCAATTACAGTACATGGAATATTGACGTGCCACATCAATACGTATTTTAGATAGCAACGTCCATTTACCTGGCCGCCCCCCAAAAAAAAAAAAAAATCGAGCAGACTTTATATTTACTTTCAAAAAGTGTGTGCCTTTTACTGTAAAGCACATGAAGAAAGTGGAACAAAAATTGAGGCGAAGCAATCACTTGATAAATCTCTCCTTTTTTTTTTTCTGTTTCCCTATCAGACGTGAAAGCCTGATAACCACTGCCACCCCACCGCAACCCCCCCTTCTCTTGCCCTTCACATCTGTGTGTCTGCACAGCCGCGATAAGCAAATCAATATCCTGTCACTTCTTATTTTTACTAGCCCAATTCTGCTCTCTGCACCTTCCGCAAGGTGACAAACTCCTGCCTGGCGTTCCGGACTGGACAATCTCGCCCCCTTCTTTGTACAATATTGTCTCTCAAGACTCCGAAAGACGCTCTATCAGGAAAATGATGCCAATGCACTCATTGCTAATACAGCCAAAGTATGTGCTCATGTGAGGTGCACTTTTTCTCTATTTCAGCGTGTGCACTCTTCCTGAGATAAAATGAGGTTGTGAGGAGTTGTGGTCTGATACTATTCATATTGTGTGTTATCCTGTTGCTAAGGTCCAAGCCCAAGTGATGCTGCAGAGCTCTTATGCCAATACCAGATAATTTAAAGGTAAAGGTCGTGTAGATCCTGGTCGGGTCTCCAGTCCATCACAGGACAAATGGAAAGACAGACAACCACACACACTCATGGCCACATTTATGGGTAATTTACAGTCATCACTTAACCTGGCATGAATGTTTTTGGACTGTGGGATAAATCTGCACATGGAGGGGGAGAGCATGCAAACTCCACACAGAAAGTCCAGATTTCAACTCACATTTTTTTTTTTTTTTAGTTTTCTATATGAGGCAACAATGCATGCAACATCTTTGCATGATTAACTGTGATCATGAGGTCACACATCTATCAACCATAGCATTAAGGCCACTGTGATTATGTCTTATTTATTTGGATATTTTAGTAAACAATTTCAACATGTGGTATAGAGTTGATGAGTTCAAATATGGCTGTCAAATAAACACATTTTTTTATTTTTTATTATTATTTTTGGAGAGGGGATCACACAGTAAACTGAGTCATGAGCTAGGAGCGCAGTGACGCAGGAATAAAAGTTAGCTCCTTTAGCAAGTTAGCGGTGAATCAAAATCTAATTGTATTTGTGAACACACATATGCTTCAGGATCTTCTGGCATTATCTCCCTAAACAATTAGTGAAAAATCAACTTATTTCTTGAATGTTTTGAAGACATGGAAAAAGAAACTGTGGTTTGCAAATATACTTTTTTTTTTCCTGTTTTCCAGCCTAAAGGCAGAAGTGTACAGAGGGTAGTCCGTCATTTAATTTATGTACTGGATGTATTGAGGTTGTATGTACCAAAAAGTAATTCATGGCCACGACAATATAAGGGTGGCCATCGCATTAAGCTTGTTATTAGAGTGCCTGAGTTGTGACAAGTTTTACTTCATGTGTATACGGAAGAAATCGGAAAAGCAGACTACCAGAAATGAAGTCGCAGACTGGACCAAGCCTTTGTGGTTTGCATTGATTCAATGTTTTTCGACTACACAGAGATTTGACATGGAACTATAAATTAGGCTTAAATTATGTGCACTTTCTAATAGCCCTAAATTTTATTTTAATGAGAATTTTTGTTGTCGACTTGTTGTTTTATTATTTACTACATAGTCACAAAAATGCAGTCTTGTCTTTATTTCCCGTAGCTTGTTCCATAACTTAAGTTGTGGTCTGAATTTGTTGTTCCCAGAGCTTCGTATCAGATGCGAAAACTAATCTATTTACAAAATTTGACATTTTAGTACTGTAATTGTGACCTGATATCTCACACTAGAATAAAAACATTAGAACACATATTTAACCGTGTGAGACCATCTCACTGTCATGTCAAAACTACCATACGTGCATTACAATACTTTGTGGGGGAAAAAAAAAACCTACCAAGTTCTTTTGGACAAATCATCTGCTGATATTTTATTCAAACAAAATTGGGATGATAGACATGTCATGCAAAGTCACACATTATACAATAATAATGGATTGACAACTTTGGCCTGATCTTTTCTGAGGACAGCTAATATTCAACAGGAGAAGATAAAAATTAATTTGGTTAGAGCCACTCAAGCTTTTTATTCACACTTTTCTTGTCTAAGGGCAGCAGGGAGAGGATTTGTTTAAATATTCAGTGCCCAAGGCAATGTCAAATAACAGCAGACCCTGATAAGATTTTCAAGGCTTGCCACAGAAATTAGCGCCTTAAACAATGATTTCTTGGAAATGCTTCTCGAGGCTTTTAGTTTGAGGTTTCGAAAATTGTGGAACAGAATCATGATGTGTCACTCCATAGGATCTCTCATATTCCCTGACTTGAAAATGCCAGTCAAGAAGTGGGTATAATGAAATATGAATTGAGCCATAGACCATCACAAGCAGTTAATGATTTCTGCCAAATGTGTATCCGCCAGATTACGCCTTATCACTACCAAGACACACTCTGGTGTCCTGTATTGGGTAAATAAACACCAGCATCTGAATGGACAGGGCAAAACACAAACGGGAAGGCTTCGTGTCCATTTTTTGAAGTTTGGAACCGCGGGCTGAATGGAATTGACAGCCGTGCATAATCACCTGCAGTTTTAGCTGGGGGTGCTTTGGCTCAGCTCGGAAACAGCCTTGTTGAGAGCAGATTCAGCCCCAAAAGCCCCATTAAACTCTAATCCTAAATGGGGTTCCATGCCCTGACAGTTTAGGAGAAACACAGTACAGTTATACACTCCCTGCCAAAGAGATTTGGAAGCTGCTCTGTTGTGATGTCCACGTCTGTGATAGAAATACAATATGGGTCAAACAGTTGTTTTCCGCTCACAGCCCGAATCACTTAAAAGGTAGTAATGCTTTACCATTGTGCCAAATTTACGTCTTATCTCAATGATCTACAGCGTCTATTTCCATTAAGTACAAGAGTTCCCATCTATTTTATCTTTGATAACACTGGGCCTGATACATAACTAATTGTTTCAACCTTTTAGGAGACTTGAATAATGCAGTTGCTCCTTTTGTTCACTAAATGTCCCAGTGGGAGCCACTTGATCAATTAGCGTCAGATGAACAGTCGCTTTCATTGCTGTTTTTCTCAACTTAACTTAGAAGAGAACTAACAGACTCCAGCAGATGTTCAGTAACCTTCATTTGATGCTTGACTTCATTTGGTGTATGCATATTTTGCTATTTATCATTGCTTTGTCTTGTGGCTGTTGGTTGATTCACTGAAATCTGAACGGATTTTTTTCAAAAAATGTGTGACGGTGGAAACTTCATTGGGTTACTCTTGTTTCTTTTAAGGCTTGCCGTCATTGCTGATCCCTTCTTCAGTTGTCTTTAACTGCCACCACCTTGCCATTCATCTTTAGATTTTTTGGATTCCATGAAGGATGCAATAGAAAAATATAATTTAATGAACTGTTTACTGATTCTTTTTCTTTTTTTTTAACATTGCATCGAGATTTACTTTTAATACTGTCATGGAGCCATCTCTCCCTATTCCCTTATGATAGTTTTCCTTTGGATATATGTCGATGTGCAGATGAAAGGAAGGTGTACATTCCTCTCACCGTCACCTTGTTTGTTGCCTTCTATTTTTTTTTTAATTATTTGATTTTAGCATGTGCAGAAAAATGCTCTCATGTTTATCTTGTATGAAAAAGAAAACATGTTATTGACTGTTGGGTGAATGTTTTGACAGTTTTGATCTGTATTGAAGTTGGTTCCTCCTCAGCTCCAGTAAAAGGGGAAATTGGGATCACCTGACTCATCGCAGAGCTCTCCCTGATTGGTCAGTGAATCAGGAGCGATAAAAAGGGATAAAAGGCCAAGGATACATTTTTGTGTTTGCTGAAGCTGCTAGAAGAGGTCAGTTGTAACATTAGTGGTGCTATTGAGCAAAATGGGTTTTACTGGGCCAGTATGTTGATCTGTTATAAGGATTGTGTTTGAGGGAACATAAGTCTAGTAGTCTAGTAGTACGTGCTGGAAAACTTGCTGGTAGTTAGTGACTAGGCGGACTGGTTTTGTTTCAGCTTTGTTGTAACACCAGACTGTGTGAATAATTGGTATTGATTACAAATCCTGTAATTATTTTTTTAAGTGAGTCGCTCCATTTGTTTGTCTGACACTACTGCTATCCAAAAATCTGGCTGCAACATGATTGTGTAAACATTTTGATTAATGTGACTCATAATGCACAATATGAAATAACAAATATGCTGCTAAGCCACTTGATTCTGGGTTGTTTTATCCCACCCTAATGAGGCTGTGTTCTCAGGGTACACTTGAGGTAGCTTTAATACCCTGTTTTATTTTTATTTTATGGCTGTGTACAGTGATGTATTCAAATGAGCAATCACATTTCTGACATCTGCCAAAGGTTAATGTAGTTTTGACAGTATCCTTAAAAGCCTATCAAATGAAATATGGATCTGGAATCCAGATCACCTCCAAAATCGATTTGAATTTTTTTACAAAATCTGTTATGTAGTTTTGACTTAACCTTGCTAACAGACATACAAACAGATAAATATATGCTTTTGATTTTATTGCATCCTTGGTGAATGTGAAAAAAAAAATTACTTAATGTAGTTTTATCTGGGCAGAAGTTTTTAGATGATGTAATGATTGGCACCTCTGCTAATCTGGCGATTGTGGTTGAATTTACACAATTGTTGTGAATAAAAAGCAACATACTCTGAAAGGGCTTGTTCAATAACAGCGATGTTATTTCCTGTTTGTGATCAGCTTTATTTCAAATAACCTCACCCATAAAGATGCATAACAACATAAAGCACAAGTGTATCAAAAAGATTTTTTTTCTCATAAGCAGTATTTTGAGGGATTGTACAATTATCTTTGCCCTTGAAATTGTGGATTTAGTTTGGTCTCAGTAATAGTTGATGCCGGGTGCACAGCGGTGAAGGATAAGTTTGGGTAAGAAGAGTTGTTTACCTGCAGTTTTACTTTTATGTGTTTGTGTCAGGTATAGTTCAGGTGAAAGTGAAGTGTGGGTGGGTGTCGTCATAACCTCATGGGGTCAGGCTGGGAATCTAGACAGTGTATTTTGTACACAGTGGAGAAAGACAACCTGCTCCTCGGGTTGCATAATGCAGCAAACCACGCAAAGTCAAGGTGGTCAAGTTACGATCCAGTCATGTCAACTATGCTAGTAGCTGTAGCAGAGATAGCAGTGCAGATGGATTTTCTTTTTTTGAAGGTTGTATTGCCTTAAATGTGCTATATAACTGCTGATAACTTAAAAAGAAGCTGTCTAACTCGTAAACTATTGAGTGTTTACAATAAAATTCCACCTTCACGACTGCCTTTGAGATTCCAACAAGTCAAGATTAGCCTTCGTCTGGACATCACAAATGTAAAATGACTTATTGATTTGAAAAATCCTAAACATACATAGGCAATTTTTTTAATCACACAAAACAGATGATTTTTTTGAGCTGATACAAAAAGGTGAAATTTCTGACAAAGTGCAAAGCTTCTTTTTTTTTTTTTTTTCTTTTTACAGGAGAAGAATGTCAAATGGATGTCCATTATAGCCTACAGATGAACAAAGGCAGTAAAGTTTTCATGTGGCTTTGAAAGACATGACCTTGTAAAGTCCAGGCAATGTACGCAGCGCAAATTCACAAACACATCAGAGAAACACATCCAGTAGCACACAGCTGAGCACACGCTCATATTACACCTGCACTCGCAAAGTCCAAGTGCAACTGCACTTACATGATTGCACACACCTATTTACACCCCCAGATATTAAGGTTCCCACCCACACATTAGCACCCACACAAATGCACAAGCTCACTTTCTCACTTTATTTCATAAAGCAGTTGGCTGAACATCTATAAATAGGCTGTAGGGCACTGCACCGCCTCAATTTGCCACCCCCATACACTCCTATAGCAATTATCTCAAGGTTTATTTCAGTTAAGCAGTCAAGCACGGGGAATAAACGACTCAGCCCATTCAGCAGTGGTTAATAGGAATGAGGATACTTAATAGCAACCAGCAATCAATCAGATCAAAAGGGAGTGAGCAAAATGAGCTAATTTGTTCATTTCACATGACCGGAGAATAGAGTATTTTGTAATCTGTGCCAAATTTAGCAAATCTTTTTGATGCGCTGATCTGGTGCTAATGTGCCTCATGTGGGATTTTTGGTGATGCGGATCATCAACTTTGTCCTTGTCTTACCCACCTGATTAAATGGAGTCACAACGACGCGATAGAGTAATGTTTTGGGATTTTTAGGTGATTTACTTTGTCATTTATGAGGAACGGTTACTTGCTGGGTAACTCTTATGTTACAAAACAAATGTATTAAGCCATGACTGTAGGTCAAATGACAGTCACCCATTGTATACACTTCGAGTTTGTTGATGAAACTTAAGTTTTCGATAGAAAAATAAACGGTGAAAGTAAGCACAAAACTTCCTTCCTTTCAGAGCTAGAAGTAAAAATGTGATTATAGAAAGGCCATCTTCATATGAATCACTGTCACACATTGCTTTATTTCTTTGAAAACTTGGAAGGACACTGGCTAATAAGAAATTATATAAAAAAAAAATGTAAGAAGAGGGATCATGGGTTTTGGCCAATTATAAAACTGATGATTGCAACAGCTAGAAACAATTGTGCTGTTTACATCTTATTATCACTCTTTTTTTTAAAAAAACATCACAAGTAAAATCACAAAAATCAGGCCAATTTAATATTATTCAGTGACAGCTGCTGTGGAAGATGTCCTTCCGCTTTATTAGAGGTGAAAGGTGAAGTAATCTGTTGAATCTGAATACACAGAGCAAATTTTTAGTTTTTGTCCTTAGATTGGTCACATCCAGTTTGTTTGACATGGAAATTCTTGTACGAGTCAATGATGTACAGCACCGACTTACAAATAAATGAATCCTCTTGCAGCCATTGTTTATGTGGTTCAGTTTGGTGTCCTGTCACTGAGCATTTTGCCATGAGGTAACATTTCTCCTTGGACCAGAGGAACATAGGTTTTCTCCTCCTGTGCCAGTTGAATTGAGGGTGCCATTTGTTTGCTTGTGGCTGTTAAGGACCTCTCGCACAAGGACATTAGCTTCTTTTGGGAAATGCTTTTGTTCTGGATTCGAGCTGTCTGGGGACCACTTTGCCACAGTTTTACCTAAAAAAAAAAAAGGGTGGGTGGGTAATGAGGTTTATCTTTATCGGTGTAATGCTGCACACATTACTTATTGTACTCACTGTCTCCAGCCCCATTCACTGAGATATTCTATTGTAAAAGTGCTCAAGGGTAGAGGTTTACAAAGTGCTGGAACTTGAACGCCACAATAGCAAACATCTCATGCAACAACACACTTTGTCGCACAGTGAGTAGTTTTTGAAGGTCTGCCTTCCTAATGTTTTTTATGTTCTGAGAAAATATTGATTATAACTGATCCACATTCAGTGAAAAGCAAGAACTCTTCAAAATAGATTTTTTTTTTTTTAATAGGCCCTATTACAAATACAGTGAATCCACCTCTATAAATGTTTTTTTCTCAAAACTTAAAAACTATTCCCTCTGACCCCCAGATGTATCCTACTGCTGCGTTCTCCTTTTATTACCGTTTCCTGCTTGTTTCATACAGACGCCATCACGGCTTTCTGGCGATTCTGACACTGCTTCCAAAGGCGGAGGAGAGTCAATTCTGAGGCGTTTTCCTTTTTCTGCCCTCTCGTTTCCGTTCCACTCACGTGGAGGTCGAGGTATAATAAAGGTGCAACAGCCCCAAAACAAAGTCTCTGTGTGAAGGGGGGCTTTTGTCAAACCCCTGTGGGCAGTCTTTTCCCCGCTGGGGCCTGGTGGGCCGAGCCTGGTTGTCAAGGAGATTTAGCTCACCTGGTCTGGCTCCTCTATATAGGAAGCTGTTGGCAGTCGGCCAGTCCTTTTCTCTCCCTTGGCTTCTACGGTGTTTGGTTTTTGTTGCATTTCATTTGTCTTTGATAATTTCCTTTCTAGTTATGTAAAGTAAACTCACTTTTAGTTACAACCCATATGGCTCTCCCCTCATTTCTTCCGGCGCAATGCCAGAGTGTGACATTACTGATATAGTATCTCACAAAGTATGTCTCAAGAAAAAAAAGATACAATGCCAAAATCTGTTACTCCTGTCTTAGACACAACCTCGACTCGCTTGGATTTACTTCCACGGCAAGATTTAGTAGCAAAAGTATGATATGATTATATAAGTAATTGTGTTGGAACGATATAGAGTGTGCCTGTTTTCTCACTGTCGGTGTTAATTTTCCGAGAGCATGCCTTCCTCGAAGTTAAAGCGGTGATTGTTGAGCCGCGCCGCGTTTCCGAACATGACAGGCGCTCATGTGTGCGGCTGCTGGTGCATGAACACCAGTCAAATCAGCACCAGCTGTGTGCCTGAATGTGAATTTGTCATGATTTTGCAAAATCTTGTGAGTAGCAGACCGTTCACCAGTCAAATCCCCCAAAAAACTGCTGCGAAGAAAGTGCTCTTCAAAGCACCATAAAATACTCTTCCGGAGCAAACCGCTAAACCCAAACTGCAGAAGTTGATATGCTCAGTGGCCAGCAGTTACAAACATGTGCCCGTGAAGACAGCTGCTAGGTGTGTGTGTGTGTGTGTGTGTGTGTGTGTGTGTGTGTGTGTACCTCTCCCTCCCTGCCACTGCTGCCCTAGGTCATTGAGTTAAATGAAAAGGCACACTTAGTAAACTTGGATGGTTGGAGGAGGAGGAGGAGGTGTGTGGGGGGGATCTAATACCAAGCAATACTATGCAACAGTGATTCAGCCTGTAACAGCTTTTGCAGTTGCCATTCTGCTTGTCAAATAGAGTCCAAGCACTTGAGTATTATACCAATGAAATAAAATCAAAAATAAATCTGAAGTAAAACTAAAATAAAGGTAAAGAAAAGTATTATTATATATGTTGTGGTATTTTTTTTATATCTTAATGTGAGTACTACAAATATAGTATTCTGGTCTTTTTCCTTGTTGCGTTTTTACCACATACCCTAGTTAAATGCATAAAAAAAGTATATTCTGTATGACATGTAGTACATGCCTCTTTTTTTTTCAGTCTATATATGAGGATTATCTTCAGCATCTGTGGTGATTACAAATACCCCTTATTTCAACATTACTTTGCCCCTAGTGATATCTTTATCAAATAGCAATATGACAACCCCTTCCTGAGTACAGGTGGTGCGTGCTGCATAGTGAAGGCTTTGCAGATGTGCGGGATGCATGGGACTCATTGAATGTGAAGATCTAGAGTCAGCACTTGAACTGACTGTGCCACAGGGAAATGAAAGTGACTTGTATCGAGGCTATGTTGAATCAGAAAACACACACAAAGAGGAAGGAAGAGCTAAAAAAGATAGCGAGGGGGAAGTTGGCAGGCATAGAGAGTGAGAAAGAGACACGGGAAGAGAGGAAGGGGGGGGGAATAAGAGGGAAGATAGCTAGGTCAGAGTAAAAGCCTGGATATAAAGAAGAAAGAGAGAGGGAGACTTTACTGAGGGGAACATAAAATGACAGAGAGGGCTAACAGACACAGTAGCTTTGATTTCCCCTCAGCTTCAGAATGACCTTCACCTGCTCCACATGAACCAGCCAAAGGAGACACAAGGTGGATGGTCCGCTCCCTGCGCTCTCCTTTAGCTCGCGCTCTAGTAACTGTAATAAAACAGCACTGTCTGGATGGCAAAGAGTGACAGAGGGAAAAGCTCCTGTGACCTGCACATGCAACCTGTTTAATGACCGTAAAGAAATGCTGAGGTGAATCACATACATAGAGCCATAAAAATTTATGGTTGCACAGCGTTGTATTCAGGCATGCTGAGGTTATTTTGTCACGTATTTCACATATTCCTATGGAGGAGTTAAATAAAACGTGGAAAGGATAAATTATACGATACGTCATTATTCCTGTAATCACTTCGAAGCGAGCCTGCTTTTCTGTATTCATGAAGCCATTCAAGGATGGCATAGAACTTTGTCAATAGTCGATACTTTGTATAAAAACTTTTCATGTTAATGTCACGCATTTGACTAAATTCTTATATAATGCATAAATGTATAAATCACACTGTAGCATTTTTCTCACTTTAGTTTACCACAATGGATCATCTGCATGTCGCCCTTCACTGTATCCATGAGCAACTCTTTTGTGGAAGTTTCATCCTTTGCATGGTCTTTCCCACCTGGCTGTCATCTCTCCTACACACATGACCATCGTCAAACTGTCCCACTACATGTTCAAATTCTGCTTAGGGGTGTCAAACATAAGGCCTGAGGGGCAAAATAAGATGACACCACTGAACTTAAAATTTGTTTTTGTTTTTCAGTAAAATAATAATGTGAAAACATTGACTTGATTGTACATCCTTGTATTATTGTTAACAAACAAGCTTGCTATCAGGGGGATTTTTTAAAACCATGGCTTCCTGTTGAGGTTTTTATTCTGATAGTTTTACTCTAAAAAGCAAAAAAAGGATGGAGTTGCTGAAAACCTTTCAGGGTGGGCTGTACATAGACCCTCCAAACTCCTTCAAATACAACAATGTGTTTTAGAAATGTGACATTTTCAGTTTAATCCGTAACTTGACTTGATATATTTCTGGTGATTCGTATTTTAGCGATGATTTCTCCTGAGATATTTTTTTCTCCTCCTCTTCATCGTAGTAAAGTGAACTCGAGTCGACCAAGTCATGCGGTGCTGTTTTACAGCTTCCCGTACATTCACTGATTTCTCTTCCTGAAATATTTATCATCTGGTGGAGAAGGGGTGAGGGTTGTGCCGCGGGGATCTGATCCACCTGTGGGGAAAAGGATTATGCTGAAATAGCCAGGCTGCACACCGCCTTTATCTAGAGACCTAGATCCATGAAGTGCACGATCTGCTTCACCTTCAGTTGGAGAAATGAAAAAAGTGGCCCATGGGAGACACTTTTTTGGAGGGAGGTTCATAAGAGATTCTTCAAACAAAAGTCAAATAGGGACAGGCCTGAAAGTATTTTTTTTTTTTATTATTATTATTACAGTTACTGGGAGGGCAATTTGTGTTAACTGACTGAAGATTTAAATTTTACCTGAACTGGTGAACCGCTTGCTGTTTCAATCTTTCTAAAGCCTTCTGACCAGAGCCTGACTTTAATCTAATTGTGTGATGCGTGCTATATTCTTGAGAATGAAGCACATCTTGGATCCATTGTAGTTAGTTAATGGACATACTGACGGCTGATACAAATCGCACACGTTGTTAGACAAGACTATGATTTCCCGCTGGCAAAACTGCAGCCAATATACACTTCTTTATTGTCTTAACCACGGGATCGTTTGAGTGCAACATATTGGAACAATGACCACAACCACTGTCATTCAATTACACAGTAGACCATGTTTTCCAGTTAAGAGCACAATATAAAAATACTTTGACTCAAACAATGACAAAGTACACCCTCACAAAGGATCACTTTTTAAGAATAAGTCCAGTCCCGTAAGCTAAGAAAAGGAAAACTGAACATGATTAACTTTGGTAAAAACAGCATTTGAAATCCGCATTAGATTGTGCAAGTGTACCTAATAAACTGATTTGTGAGTGTAACTTGAAATTTAAAAATAAATTAATGAAAACAAGCAAATCAATGACATTTTCCCTTTCAATAGTATCATATTGGTCTGAATATAAGACTTTTTTGGGATGGAATAAAAAAAAAAAAAATTGGGGTCGTCTTGTTTTTGTAATCTAACATGCATCTTTCATTTATTTTTGAAGTTATACACAATGAACGCACAAAGGTTTGAAAAACAAAAAGAACATGCTTGTGTTGGATATCATTAGCCGACACGTGACCAAGTGAATCAAAAGTCAATTGGTACGACCAATGACTTATTGATCATACTGGGGAGATTCCGGTCCAGCTACAAGCTGGTTACTGGTTATTTTCAACAAGCTTTTCAAAGATTTTATGAAATGATGCATCTCCAAATACTTCAGATGCTGCAGGACGTGGGACTGGAGCATAGGAGCAATGAGCTGGAATGAAACCAGCGAGTCAAGAAACTTATGAAATAAGCTGATGGCAATAGAAACTGTATGTAAAACTATTGGTATCCAAAAAACATCTGAAATGTGAAGCACAAGTTTTTATTGTCTGTCCCTCATATGGTTATACTGGTTATACCTGGTTATAATTGACCAATATAACCATGGGTTCACCTTTCAGATTTGACTTTATAGTTACCTGAAGGTTTCATCTTACATCTTATATGTATATGTATTACATTTTTTAAGAATAAGCATATTCTTGCAAATAGTGGCTGCCTATTTTTTTGTGTGCTCGAGGAAAATGTCCTCAAAAAGACATTTAAACTGAGCGTGCACCTTTTTCTCATTGCTTTGAACCCTATGGAGGTGCTGGTGCAATTGAACACACTGGCTGTATTCAGAGTCCATGTGGTATCCATGATACCCAGTCACCCACGATCACAGTGTGAAGTTTTAATGAGCACAGAACGGTCACAGGTTTTTCCGAGCATGCGTTGGTCCATGCCATGAAGATAATGGCTGGGTGTGCAGGGATTAGATTAATGTGAACACATATATGTATGAAAGAAAGATGGATAGATTTAAAAAAAAAAAAAAGATTTTTTTTTAGGGAAAGTCAGTTTTGCACAATGTCCGAGGAGCCTTGGCTTTACATGTCCTTCACAAGTAAATGCATGGAACAGAGAGGGGCTTGTTTAGCTTTTGCATTGGCTAATTAAGACCTGAATGAATGGGGGAGAGTGAGGAAAGGAGAGAGCGGCGACAAGAGTGGGAGAGAGTTATGTCTGTTTCCATTTTGAATTTATCTGCAGGAGAGAAATTACAGTTGACTCCTCCACTCTAGTGGGAAAGCAAACCGATACGAGGGAGAAAAAAACAACAGCAGCAAAGCTTTGAAACTCTGATGCAGTTCTCTTCATTAATCGCATACAACGCACGGACTCTGCATTCCCTTTGAACCCTCACACTCTTTGAGCTCTCTCTGATTAACTTTGTTTATCAGACGGATGACTGATCGTACCTGACAGTTATAATCATGACCCTCCATTATATGGTCACTGTTAATAGATCTGGTTACGTATTTGTTTGTGTTTCTGTCTTTTCTTTCATGTTCGCCAGCTTCTTCTCTTTGCTCTTATGACAGACTTTATAGCTCGACGTGGCAAGTTTTGGTAACATTTATCTCGCCGTGTTTTGCGTTCCATCAAAGTGAACTACTTATTCCAACAAATTATTTGCTTGGCCTCTGAACTCTCTCTAAATAACATTATATCTTCCATGAAATATAAATCCGCAGTTATCTTTAATCTCCCTGGCGGATATTGGTTAGGGGAAGTCACTTTCTCATATATGCATGTCTTCTTCTTAATAGCCTATTAATGAAGATACATGCAGAATCCCTTTGGTTAATAAGACACATGTCAGGCGTTTTCTTGCCTACGGAAGGAGCACTAAAACTTTAGAGCGAGCTGGAGCTAAGTCTCCAAACTGTGACAAACCACGCTGAAGGAGGAGGGCCTGCCAGAGGCAAAGGTAACGTGGGGAAAGATAAGAATGGGGGTGGAGAGAGGAAAGGGAGACGTAGGGGTGTCAAGACAGAATTACTCCTCATTACAGTGCAGTGGGAAACCAGTAAATCAAATGCCACTGCAGCCTTTCTACAGCTTTCCCCTCATCATCAGTCAAAAGCCCTCCCTATAAAACATGCTTTGTGTTCTGGTGCATGACTGCCTCCAGACCTGTAATAATAGAAACATGTCCCAGTGCACTATGTTCGACAAGGTCGCCTCCTGTGTCTCCCATCTGAGTTGTGTTGTCCTGTGGGTGTGTGGCCAAACAACATGGAGCGGAGGAGGATGGGGTGCCTTTTTCATGGTCAACAGAAGGTCGATTGATGGTATTGATGCCTGATTTTCCAAAGTCATCCAAGTGTTGTTTGGAAGGTTTGGAGCCCGGCGGTGCCTCACGCGCCATCAGCTGAGCAGGTGATGTCCTGCCACTATCGTTTCACAAATGGCAAGTTGCGGCACCTTGACATTGTCGTGGTCGTGGGGTGAAAAACGATGTCGCACTTCATTAGGTCTCTGCTGGTGGAGAGCTGCTTGTCCCATTAGACGCCGCGGCATGTCGCGCCATGTTACTGCAAGCCCCATTGCCATTTATTTCACAATCGGCCAGATGAAACGGCTGATATTAACAATCTGTTCCTTGATGTGTTTCTCTCTCGTTCTTTCTCTCCCCGACTCTTGCACACAGTTCCACTTTTGTCTCCCTCCCTCTCCCACTTTCTTCCCTCCATCTGGCTGTTTGTTCTGCTAGGGGGGTGCGGCGGCGGCGTGCAACAAAATTTTAAAAATCATTTGTTATGTTGGGTCACGTTTCAGGACACAATTAATGAGGGGAATCGTGTGGACAGGTAATTTGAATCATCAGCTCCATTTGTTATTTACAATTGTCAATTAATGCCACCCTGAGCAGCCCTTGTGTCAGCTCTATCCCTGCCAGTTGCCAATTACTCTTCAGCCCACCTTGCTGACCTCCTGGCAGGGAGAGAGGTGGGGGAATCAGACGAGCACGATCCCTCCGAGACGTGAAACATCCCAGCCATCTGCTGCCCGCATTCATGCCTCCCAAGCCAGGAGAGAAAGTGTGTGACGGCGTAACAAAGAGAGAGAGCGAAAGGGGGAACAAAAGCATAAAAGTGAGGAAATTAAAAACAAAAGTCACGATGGCAGACCAAAGATGACAATGAGAGAAGAGAGGACAAACCAAATGACCAGATTTTTAGGAAGCAGATTTGACCTTTCGGTGGATTGCAATGAAGTTTCTGACCAAAGAAAAAAAGAAAGGATTGTAGATTCCTATCTTGTTTTGTTTTTGCTGTAGGACTGGCAAGACTAAACACAGTTTTACACAGGAACATGAACATGAGCACAGGAATGTAGTTCAACATGATGCAACATCTAAAAAAGATACAACCAAGAAAGAAATGTTTTAATATACAGGTTGAATAGTTACCAGTTATACATACATATACGTTTCATTACTTACCTGTACACATGTATATGAGGGACACAAATCTAAGAAAAACTTTCATCCTACGCTTTTTTTTCATTCATGATTTTATTTAGAGTGGTTATCAAACTATATGGTAGGCTGCCCCTGAGGTGCAACAGAGGTGATTATACCTTAAACTAATAGCAGTCACACAGATGAGTTTTTCCATCATGACTTTCAATAAACCAATAGTGTCACGAAGAACTATTGGTCTTTTTTATTAAAACTAATTTTAGTACCAAATTTATTGTGTTTTTCAAAATAAATGGTACATTATTATTCAGTACAAAACCATAAATGTTAATGTTGCAACAGTTACAGATAGACTTTCCTTTACAATACATTTCAGAATTGGTACATGGTGTGAGAAAAAGCATTTATACTAGCTGTGTGGCACCAGAGTTTGATATTGCTTTATAATGCATATATACTTTGATATAAAATGTTCATATATGTTCTCTTTTACATAAGAGTTTAAAACCAAATTGCTGTAATGGTAAGGTTGATTTAAAAAAGATTTGACAGATTTCTTCCAAATAACAAATTACTAAAATAACTTTATCATAAAGAAACATGAACATGTCTCCTGTAATTAAAATAACAAAAGAGAGCATTGGTTTTCTCTGCACGCATTTTACATTCAACAATACGTTTTCATACATTATGGGAAAATAGCAAATTGCATTACAGACTAGCTACATTTCTGTGTTGTTTTGGCAATTTCAGTAAAATCCTCCTTTGATGTGCATTCTAAACAATGTGCACACCCCCTCTCCTTTTCATGAAAGTGATCTCGGTGCCCTGCTTTTTTGCTCGTTTGAATTTCGTCTCCCCGTGAAGAGCGTTGAGACTCAAAACTAATAGCAGAGCTTTGTGACTTGAACTTCCTGAGGGGATTAAGGCCTTCCTCTTACATTTTACCAGTCTGTCCTTATTGAGTGTCATTTTCCGCCCAAAGAAAGAGAAACAAGGAGGAAGTGTGAGGGCTGACCTTATGGGATGTGGAATTGCAATTTGCCACAGCGGGCACCTCGACACATACAAATGATGAAGGGAACTAAAATTCCAATCCCTAGCTGGAGGGTATTGCTTTGTAAAAGGAACATGACATAACCAACCTTGCAAATGTGTCTGATGGCTTTGTTATGGAAAGAGCGAGCGGAGAGCATGTGGAGGAGTTACATTCGCTATTGTTAGACTGAGAGCTTTTCGGCTTTTGTCCGACCACTGATATTTGGGCCCAAACACACAAAGTCACGAGAGGCCCCGAGAGTTCTGGATGCTTTACAACAGCATCCTCACCCCGATCTTTTTCTATACCAACAAATACAAATCAAGCAGGTAACCAGACTTCTGTTGCCGACTGTAGGCTACAAGCTGTCAACAACAAATTTAAAGACAATGGCAAGCCAATACATCACTCGAGGCTTGAAAATGGAAAAAAAAATAAAAATAGGAGTCTTAAAAATCAGCAACTATTTTTGACTTGTGTTAAGTTACTGTGTGCAAATGTGATTATGTATTTACAAGAAATAACACTGCATTAATCAGTGATGGACTTATTGAGTGGAAGATGATTTCAAATGAAGATGAAAATCAGATTGAAGCAACACAAACATATCGGTGAGTTTGTTAAAGAAGGGCACGTTGTAGTACACGGGTCCTGGAGACTATCATCTAATGCTTGTTTGGTTTAAAGACTCTTACTTAACGGAGTACGATGACCTCCAATTCCTACTTTTTCGCATGAAGTAAATGTTGAGAGCTGAGGTTTCATTTATCTATTTACGCCAAGTGGTGTGTGTGTGGGTGAGCTGGTGAGCAGAAGATGTTGTTGTTGTTATTGAGTAAAACTTGTTTTCCACTGTTTGGACATACTGTACAGACTGATTGGGAAGCTCTGGCTGGTTGTGTAAATGCTGAAATGATATAGGTCACTAGTGTGCCTTTCCCCATCATATGGCATTAAAATCCTATTTATGGCTGATCAATGAATGTTACTTGTATTGATATTTTCATGCTTCTGTAGATGTCAGTGGGGGTGAGGTTGCCAGTATGTGCCTACTTGTCTGAAGTGCTGAATAACAACTGCTGGACTTCCTTTGATTCCTTTGACTAGCTGCTATGGCCAAACATTACAGTGTCTAACCTGTCAATGACATACCACGGATTGCTATTGATTGGCACCGTTATTGCTGCTGGCTAAATTCATTACAGGATCGACCAAGGTTGCTTGAGACGGGCACAGAGGTTGAAGCTTCTCAAAGCACCTGAAAGGTTAAAAAAGTGGAGGGAAAATAAATAAATACCCTCTCAAGGCTCCAAGCCGGCGAGTGCAAGAAATTATAAAAGTAGAAAACCATGATTATATTCTATCAAATTATTTTGATTCGAGGAAAAAAGCAGTCGGATGGAAATGGATTATATACTCTGGTTTTCTTCTTTTGAGCTGTGATTATACTTGCTATTGGCTCCCTACAAATGTGGGTTTCATTCACTGAACTCAGCCAAGGTTTATCTAGATGAATGGACAGCAAATAAAATCCTTCATTTTGTCTTTAGCGTGGAATTAGAGGGAAAAATAGTGTCACCTCTTTTCTTTTCACCAGCTGTACCCATGCAGGGTATGTGTGTTATCTGATACATGCTCTGAATAGCTTTGCCATTTTCCTTGCTCCTATTCCGCCTTTTAAGTGCCATGATTGGCATAAAAATGAATTCCTCATTATTAGTAGCCTCAGGTATGTCTTCATTGACTGAGATATCGTAAGTTCCCTGAAATCCTCCAATGTTGAGGAAAATGCACTAAACCAAAGCTGCAAAACAGCAGAATCGTTGTGTTTAACAATATTACTGTGACTTCTTAATATAAGAAATATATATACTTTAATTTTACTATTTAAGTTGAATTATTGTTACAGCAAGTCTATAAAAGGGTATTTATTCTCAATGAAAATGTAAATTAAGGTCTGTAACAGTTGCAATAACCAGAATTCCACTAAATCAAGACATTGTTCACTGTGTTTCTTAAAACAAAATTTCAAAGATGTTAAACACTCAATTACACAAACTCCTCATGTAAATGCCAAATGAATATGCAGTATATCCATACAAGCTGTGATGAGACACAGAAACAACAGATTGTTTATGCAACGTCAAGCAGAGCTCAGTTTTCACTTTGCATGGTTTACCTGGTATGTATAGCCTAAGAATATGCATCATGTCTCTGTAGTACAAGCAAAAACATGCTGCGCTGCCCCTGTGTCCATTGATCCTAATCTCATTTCATCACACAATGTAGATTGTGGTGATGGAGTAATGTGGCCAAACAGTTTGACAAATGAAAACACAGACGCGGCCATCTCTATGCCTGATCTGCTACTTTATATTGATATATATAAACCCTCTCCTGGACTTCATTTGTTCTTCTACTCATTAATCCACAGCTCGGCATCCTCCATCCAGAGGCTTAGCAACTCACTATTCTTTTCCTTCCTAGTTGGAGATTGGGAACACCATAGGGGGCCGGCAGATCCTGCAGAATACCAATTGGCCGCACCAGGGGGGAGTGGGATGAGGGATCTCGATTATAGATTTCACTTGAAACATTTTTTTTTCCACCTCCCCTTCTCATCCAAAGACCGAGAGAGTGCTGAAGGAGAAAAGGGGAGAAGTGGACTTTCAATATTTCAGGAAGCGAGTGCGTCATCGTGCCAGTGTTTACTGATCTTAAATAGCAGGTCTCTGGACGGGATCTGAAGTTTTTCTCTGTGGTTTACAAATTGCAATCCTGACACCAAAAGTGCAGGCACGGGAAGGAGTGAATTGCTTTTCTAAGATGATTTCACTGTGTTCTATACGATGATTGGCCGTGTAGGTACAAGGTATGTCAGCAGAGATGAGAGAGAAGCAAAAAGGAGGAGGCGAAGAGGGATTGGAATAGCTTCATTCATCATAGGGTTGCCTGCGATTTCTCCCGCCTCTGTGATTCCGCATGATCTGGGAGGATTTAGTTTGAGGTCTAAAGCCCTTCGAGACAAAACTGTACAAATTGAGTTTGATAGTTACCGACTCTTATATTCTGCCATAAATCAGGTCGCTGCAATTGAAACTCATACATCTCAATTGACTTTGTTGTATTTGTGCAGAATAGTTTTAAAATGCTAGCGGTTCCATTGTCTCACATCTTTTCCTTAACCCCACTTGTCTTTTTTTCTTTTGTAGTCCATGAAGTTAAAAAAAAAAAAAGAAAAAAGAAAGAAATTCCCACACTATCTGAATGTAGATTAGCCTTAGCCTTGCACACATCTCTGAATAGCCTACAAATAAGCGAGGCCGTGTCTAACTTATACGTGGACATAAGTCAGGTGAAGTAATATCAAAAAATAAATAAATAAATCCTTTACAAACAGCAGCTTTCCTCAGTTTGGTGTTTTGCAGTTCAGATATTCTGTTCTCTCCAGTATTCCCTAATCTGCATATTCCTAATTTTTTCCACTTGACAGATTTCATTCAGTTGAATAGTTTTATGGTGCTTAAGGAATTCCTCTCACATATTTTAAATTCACTGCACATATCTACAGTGAAAGATATAGTTTGAATCTTTTGATTTTTGCCAGTAAAATTCTGACTTCATCCAAGACAGCCTCTTCAAAGGAAAAATAGCACCGCTGCACGCTGCAGAAATATTGTGCGATAGTTCAAAAACCAACACTTTGCATTGTATCAGATAAAATATTTGCCCAGAGATGCAATCATGCAGGCTGATAATCCAGCACCTGGCTGTGCCCCGGAGCAACAGCCGGCCCAGGCGACGGGTCTGTGTGGCAGCAATCAATGCTGATCGCTGTAGCTTCCCTCTGTCAGTCAGTGAGCATGTTATCTGCCCTTGCCCTTCACTCAATAACCCATTCACTCATTCACTCAGTCACTGGGCTGCTCGCTCCCTCATGCTCTGCAGCAGCCAGACAGGCCATCAGTCCCGCCTTTCTTTATAAAACAACAACACTGCCCCCTTTTGGTCACACTCATCTGTCACTTAGACAGGCTGATGTCCCACTTGAAAAACGACTGCACCCAACATTTTCTGACACTCACCCTGGCTCATTGATTTATAAATCTTCTTTGGGAGAAAAGAAGGAGTTTTTTATCGGGAAACGGTGGATAAGGGTTGAAGGTTGATGTACTTTTGGTTGGCCTGACTTGGCTATATCTCTGACTGAATCACTGCCACTCAGAGCTTGTTACCGAGACACAGCCATTTCACAAGTGCTGTGGATTCACAGTGAAATAGTGCTTGTGGGAGAGATGGGGCTGGACTGGAGTCCCGGGGGGAGGGTAATTATCCGTTATGATCACCAGGAGACGACATGAGTCTGCGTGACAGCTTTTGTTATTTTGACCGCCGAGAAGAAGAGTAGAGGCGAGAAAAAGATGATTAAAAGAGCGTCTGCCCTCCTTGTGTCTTTGGAGGAAGAAGTATGGTGACACCCGGGTGGTTTCTAAGGATGTGCCTTGACAGCAGAGTGGGAGAAAGAACTGCTATAAGAACGGACATGAGAGAAAAGAGCGTCCATGGGGGTGTTGGCGAGATGTTTGAGGCCCTTCCAGCCCCTCCTCTCCCACTTTGTTGCTTGGAGACATTTGGAGAAAATGCAAATGAGCGAGAAATACAGGGACTACATGATTGTATAAACAGTTACACAACACAGGCACCACAACAGCCACACAGAGCAATGCGGTTAAATGGTTGATTATGATAACAACTGATAAATTAATGTCTGTGTTAATCTCATTTATGCACAGTGCGCAGTGACACTTTTTTTTTTTTTAATCATTTGAATAATTAAAGTTCAGAGAAAAATGTAACCATAGCCTTTATATGAATAATGATATATTATAGAGGGTTATGGGTTGTATTTTTGTTTTTTTCCCTGCTTCTCGACAGTTTCGCTTGTCAAAGTAAAATATCCAAAAGCTAAAAGGCTGGCTAGTTTATGTGGTCATGTCCCAGTTGCAGCATCCCTTGCCAGTTGTTAATTAATATTAACAATTCACCAATACATTGCAGAAAATTTTTAATTAGACCACAAAATGTCAGCCTTTTCTTCCACAAAGGCTTAATGGGATTTGGGTGTTTCAGGGTTTCAGTGACTTCTACCGACACTTGTGTAGTTCTTTGAAAAGTCACAGATTACATTGAGGATGGTTTATTCATTTTCAGTGCACTTTGTGGCCAGTTGTTTTCAACTTAGTGCTTAAAGCTTTTTTCTTGTTTATGCCCCCCCTAAAAATAAACATGAAACATTGGTTCTGAAGCGTGAAGAAAAAGCAGAGATGCAATATAAGTCACAGAGAGAGAGAATGAGAAAAAGCCATATCTACAGAGCTTTTTTTTTTCCTCCAATGTGATGAATTAGAGATGTGTGGGAGTCTCAATACACTGGTCTCACAATTCCCATGCTAATAGCTGAAGAGGGTATGGAGTCCAGATTTCAGCATTTCATCTGCAGCGTTTGTTATCTTTGTTGTTATCTCTTGATTTCTATAGAGGCTGTAACCCTTTGTAATGAGTCTACCCTGATGGAATAATCATATTTAGAAGCTGACAAGAAGACAATGGGTGCAAAGAAAAAGAAGAAGAATGATAAGAAAAAAAACAATTGAAGAAAATGTTGCATATGTGGCATTCAAAATGTGTTGATGTTCAAAGGTATTCATTAAAAACAACAACTTATGCTAATATATAAGGCTGCTATAAATGTAATAAGGCACAGTGGCTTGTTTTTTATTTAATACAACATAATTGAGATTGAAATCATAAATATAAGATAAAATAACTGCTTGGACAGATAAAGTGTGTACGTGTACATATAACACAAAGAAAATTAGTTAATAAAAACAACTCAAAGATTATTCCTTTTGTCTTCCCCACAATTAGTTTTATTAGTATAAACTATCCTCAAAATCATCCAAATATTCCTTTATACAGTAGTTGGGGTGGATCAAAAGTGAATTTAGCATTGAAGTATTATTAAAATGTGACATATTGGGTGTATAGGCTATAAACTCTTAGGCAGATGATGTTAATGTTCAGATTCATTGGTATATATGAATAATAAATAAATAACAGTTGTCTTTCTCTGTCGGTTGATAAGAGCATTTTTAATCACTTAACTGCACGCTTTTTTGAATTATTCATAAATAATTAGACTTTTCTTTCATATTTCAGACTCTCTTTTTGTAATTAGACGATTTTGAATGCACAGCACATGGAAACATGATTTGTCACAGTTGTGCTATGTGTTGCACATGTTGATGTCTCAATAATGATAAATTAGTATTGTAATATAATAGGGATGCATTGGTATCTTGTGTCACGGGAACAGCAATTGGGCCATTGGCCTATTGAAATTGAGTTTTTGGGCTGTAGTGCAGTATTTTCTTATTTTAAAGAGCATAATAATATAAGCACATGAATGGATGGCTAACAACTCTATACAAAAAGATGATGTTTATTCCTACAGAGAAAAAAAAAAAACCAACAAACCAGTTCCAGCCATAATGTAAAAGCTGATTTTTCTTTGAAATTTGTTTATTTTAATGCAAGTGACTTTCCTCACCGTCCTGACCTTAAGCTGTCTCTTTCACTGCTGCTTGACAATTCTGTTCTGATAATAGCTCATTTCAGTTTTAATTTTAATGATGACAACATGATTTCAATACCTGTAGTATAATGTGGAATGAATCCAACATTTCAGCAAACACAAGTGATGAAGAGAATGTTTTTAAATTTTTTTTTTTCACGCAGCACGATGTGGAAACACGACTAGAGACAATAATCAAGAAAATAAGTACAACACCTTTGAACCACGGCTCTAGCACTTTGATACAAAATTGGCAAAATAAGTTTGACGTCATATAGTGGAAATGTTTTAGTCTTTTACGTTTGCCATATTACTTTATCACATTACTAATGAGGCCTTATAAGCACACAAAGTTTGCAGAAGGTAACATTATCGAACACTTAGCAGCTTACGGAGCTGGATATATTGTACCTGCAGGGAGTCAGTCGGTGGTACCATAAAACTAAAAAGCTGCGGTCTCAACCGTGTTATTTGTGCTGGAAGGGATCGGAGCGGGACAGGTTTTCGTGCGGCCCCACTGACAAAAGTTGTGGATGATATGAAAAAAAAAAAAAATAACCATTGGTTACAATTTTTGTCACCCCTCTGTTGAGGTACCTAGCACTGAGGAACGGGTCTGTGAGGGGGAGCAACAACGCAGCCGTCTGCTGATTGGTAGTGGAAATCGTCACTCTCGACATGCCTGCAATATTTAAATATTTCATCGACCGTAAACCCTCCTGTTGTTGTTTACATATGCCACTTTGTGCACACCGGTTTTTTGAAACGTCGGCGTGCGATACTGGTCTTTCAACACCACGGTGGACTCGGGGGCACTTTGCCGTACCACCACACCCCGCTCCAGCAGGTACTGCGCGGTGGAACCCCGGCTAAAGTGAGCACTGGTCTTAAAATAACCAGGAGACAGACTTATTCAAATATAAACCCATGTTTGCTTATGCCCACAATGTTTAAATATGGAACTGTTTGCTAAAATCTTTACTCTTTTCCTTGAGGCAAAAACTTGCTGCATCAATATTATATGCAGCTTGTTGTGTTACTCATGTAAGCCGAGCAAAAAAAAATAAAAAATGAAAAGGAATTTCTACATTTTGCTTCTGCCATCTTGGATATATATATATTTTTCTCAGCTTTATTGTTCCCAAAATAAGTTTCTACTTATCTCTCTACATGTGAGTTCATGTGGATCCCAGAGGGGTCCAGTAAATCTCAATAACAGGAATGTTTGTTGCTTTATCGTACTTTTTCCAACAGGTAGATTTGGGAGAGAATTGAGCCTTTAATGCTTGTCAAAAGAGCTGACGGAGTGATCTCAGCATGTTGCCTTTTGTCATGTGACGATTTGTTTACTGGATTTGGTTGTTATCCTCCAAATTCCATGTAGAAAACCAGTGTTGCAAAAGCATTATGTGACTGTCAAGGTCAAATACCAGCACCAACGCAACGCTTTACGTGGTCTCTATCTCACTTGCTTTGTTTGTAGATTAAAGTTTATATTAGAAACTGTGAAAGCGCTCAAAACACCTTTGTTGATGATAACCTACCACAGTAAATTTTCTTTTAATGCCAACCTCCATTGTTGTGCTGAGGGAGAAGACTCTCTTCAAAACTGCTTACTGCTAAATTTGTTGTGCAAGGAACTGCCAGGTTTACATTATCTTTTTCATGGTGTGCATGTTGGCGTACTGTTTTGTCTTCTCAGTTTGATTTTCTGACAACATCGTGAATAAAATAGCAGAATCGACAGCAGAATCCAAAATGTGCCAATTCATGCCCCCTGAGGTCTCGAGCAAACTTGGGCTGGGAGGCTCTTCACACAAGTAAAGAAGAAAAAAATATGTAGTCCTTCAGAGCCATCCAGCAGTAAAAGCATGCATTTGAATGTCAGGTTTGACTGAAATACTTTCCACTGACAGCCACAAGGTAGGATGAAATATTTGGTGTATTTATCAGTTTAAAATATGTTATTTCCTCTTAACTGACAAAAAGATATTGAATTCAGCTGCTGTGTTAAGATGGAAATAATGACATGATTATATTTTTCAAATAAATTGATTTCAAATGTTGCGGTAGACCCAGACAACGTTTGTTATACTTTTATCTTGCATCATGTTTAAAATAGGATATAAAAAGACGAGTTGATTACATTCAGGCTCATCATATTCCATTAACTTCAGCAAAGTTGAGTCGTAATCTTGTGAAAGGGTGATTACAGCTTCTATACGTAAACGCCATCATAGTAGCTGGCCTGAATGCGGCAAACAAATGTTTGCTGAAAAGTGTTTGCACATTTAGCCAGTGTAGTGATTGCATGCTTCCATGCCAGCATGTTGTTTTATGAGAGGACGCCGTTATAACTTCCTATTAAGCTGTTTTGAAACTCTCGTCTTCTGAATGACATTATAAATTCTGGAACCGACTTGCAAGGATGCAGACATTTATTAGTCGCTTGTTCATCCTCCATTTCTTCCTGGTGATTAATTTCACTGTCCAAAAGTTTGATTTTGAAAAAAGTCTAGTCAAGTGAGCTTTAAAAGAAAATATTGGCACAGTTTTTGGGCGCAACATATCCCTGAAACTTCCTGAAGCCATTATCTTCATCAAACTTTATCTTGCAAGATCATTGTCAAGATGAGATTTGTAACCCAGGTGTAAAAAGAGGAAACATTTCATTTTGAACAATACGGATAAATCATTTATTCATACAAATTACTTAAATTACAACACTTTTCATTTATTTGTTATTTTACAGTGAGTAGGAGTTAAAAGAATCTATTAAAAAATATTTTTAGAAAGTTCATGCTACTTCCGCTTCCGTGTCAACGAGGATTGAGCCGAACTACAGCGGTAGAAAAACGCAGCGGAAAGAACAGAGTAAAAGAAGACATCAACCTTAACTTTAAAGGCTGTGGGTCATCTTCGCACATCTTCCCGTAGAGGAGAGTTGGAGCGACGCAGGTTTTGGTGAGACGCGTATTATTTTTTTCCTTAATTAGTTTCAACGATTTTGTATGTGTGCCAAGCGGGGAAGACGCTACTTTGCCATTTTGTGTTAGTCCATCATTAAATTACCGATAGTTCGCATTTGTGTGATTTAGTTGAAAGATTGATTAAAAAACAGACTTTATTATATTTTTTCTGCGGCCTGTTATGCAGGCCAGGTTTTTGTCCCGTTGGAGAAGTCCGGGACATCGAGTGGCTGCGGACGGCTGGTTGCTGCATGTGATGCAGCACGAGGGGCAGCGCACTTGCACTTGACCCGGAACGGCGAGTCTGACCCAAGGATTCGTGAGAACCTGGATTACCCTTAAAGGACAGCACCATTGCTGTATCGCTGTATCTGAGGTTGATGCTGCAACATCCCTCACGCGGTTGGATTGTGGATTTTCTTTCAATGAATTGAGTGTGAGAAGTAGAACTTAACTGAAACAAAAAGGATATCCGGATAACTGCAACATAATTAAGAATCTTCTGGAAAGAAGTTTGTTTTTTTTGTTTTTTTTTTTATTATTACTTTTTTAAATTGTTGTGAATTGTGTTTTGCATAATTAATCAAAAGGTAAACCTTGAGCAGTGAACTAAAAAAGTGTCTTTAAAGTTATTTATCTTTTCCCACTCCAAATACAAAACGAAGGAAAAGAGTTAACTCACCAAATATCAAAATAATTACAACTCATTTGTAATTGTTCAATTGAAGGACCGGTCCCATCCAAACAAAATTATTATTTGCATTTATTTCCAAATTAAAATTTACATTAGGTCCAATCCAAACCTAATTTAGAGATTATTTTCAAATTAAGTTTCTCTAATCAGTTTAATTGGCATATAAATTCTCATTCAAAATCTTGCACATAAAAGTGTTTATTATTTCATTGTGATTGTTATTCTGTTGATGTATATATTGTATGTTGATAACAGTTTTGAAGTAAATTGCCGGCTTGTTCTTCCATAAGCAACCTCTGATGTATTTTCTGTTTTCCGTCACTCATTTCAAGCCTAGAACTGGTCCAGTAGCTCATTTGCCTATAATTATAGTGACACAAGTGCTGCAGATTACTTTTGCAGAGCAATGACGACGTCGACATCTACAGAACTGTGGCTAGCAACAGCAACCATCATCCTGTGCAGGTTGATATCTAAAAGCTTGAGTTGAATATGTTCGTTTCAGTGGAGTCACTGTATGCCATCACGATCATGCTGTTGAAAAAGTCTTTTGACCACAGGGAGGTACAGCTCTGTAGCGACAACTGATGGCAGGCTGCAGCATGTCAGTTGAGCCATATTATATATGAAAAAAGTCACTGTTGTATGGTGTTGAACAGCCATCAACTCAATGTACAAATCTCTTTTTGTAGTACAGCACTGGATAACTTGTGAAAACCAGCAGGTCGACTGCTTGAAATGAAAGATTAATGTTCATATGCCATGTTAAAATGATATAACCAACTTTTAATTGTATTGAGATCTCAAATATTCTTGTCCAAATATGGTGGAGACATTTCTGTGTGGGCTATTCACTGTGAGGTGCTAGAGATACACCATTATACAAATGCTCTTTGGAAAACAGTTGTCCTGGAGGGCCGGCCATCGTTAGTTTGTATCTTGCCAAAGGCAGAACCTCTACAACACATATGCTTAGAAAGAAAACTGTTAGTAGTTTACCTGCTACCAGCTCCTTCACGGAGTTATTTACTGTATGCATTTATTCTTCCATTTGTTTT
>OMNM01033805.1:52453-62903 GCA_900302745.1 Parablennius parvicornis | reverse complement strand
AGGGGTATAAAAAAAAAAAAAAAAAAAAAAAAAAAAAAAGGAATATATGCCTGTTCAGGCACTACTGTAATTGTTTATCCGCCATTATAACAACATCCCATCATTGGTTTTGAAAAGAAGATGAACTCATCTTTGGGTGGAACATATCCGCCACTCAACAAACAAATATCTCTTGATACATCTTCTAAATGTATTTATGGCTCTTAATGGCTTGAATACGTGATGTGTAAAGTTATTGAGTGAGTGGTTTCACAGTGGGACAACCACTCACAGTCACACACACTTTGACGTTTTTTTTTTTTTTTTTTCCAAAACTCTCTGAATGCAGTTACCTCGCCAGATCCAAATTGATACGCTGATCTGAGTCACCTTCCATTATTACCCTGCACTTGGAGCAGTAAGTGGTGCACTAAGTGCTCCGCAGACTTGATTTAGCCTCGGTGCTGCCTCACCACACGGTCGACTTCTTAATTTAATGAAATAAACGTGCAGGTGGTGTTAAAACTGCAGACAGCTAACAACTTTTAAGGGTTAAAATTATGATTTTTTTTTTTTTCCCATTTTTTGGAAAACACACGTTCAATTACTTCAGGCCACAAATGGTGCATTATGGGAGTATCAAAGGTTGTGGCACTGTCTTGAGGTGCGTTTACACATGCGCATCTTGATTGACAAATATCATTTTCCCATCATTCCTGCCACATTCCTGACATTGTTTAATGTGACATAATGCATTTGAAAAAGATTCTCAAATATGCACGTCGGTGCATGACATTCTTGATATTCCTGGATGACGTTTTCAGCTTCCAAATAGTCTTCCAAGAACAAAAAGACTTGCCTCTATTCAGGAAGTTTGCAACTGAGCGTTATGGATAGTTGTTGGTGCGTGTCGATACGTTATACAGCGTGACAGCATCCCGTCGTGGGGAGGCGGTACAGCCGTGCTGATGATGTGCCGCCCGGTATCACGGTCCTCTACAAGTCGAGACCACTGGCGATAGTCAATGTGAAAGTGCTTGTTCTTGAAGTTTTTTGGGGTTTTTTTCTTTTTTCAGTGCAGAATAAAGTTTCACACTGTCATCCTGACTTCAGTGATGTTGATCGCAGCTGACATATGAACCTAAACATTGGTAATGACATTATTCGAATGGATGGTGAGGATTATCCAAAAGTAGAAAATAGTCTCTCAAAGCGAAAAGAGAATGTCCCTTTATTGATTGTGATGCGCAAAGGTATGTCATGGTCTTTTCTTCCATTTTCCATTCAAGTACATACATGCAACAATGGCGAGGGCTCTGTTCATGGTTTGCTATTGTCTTTTTAGTGGATTGATTGTGCACGCGTGTGAGGTTGTATTCTTGCACAATCACACTGACTCACATACACGACAGGCTGCGATTGAGCTCGTGTTTTTTCATTGTGCAAGCTGCACACAGCTAACTTCATGCTTTGCCCAAAGTTATTACACTCACGTTGTACAGTGTAATTAGCTGTTTGTAGTCTGCCTGAGTTTTCTTTATTTAATGATAATATTTTTATGTAATGATAAAGAGACAAGCTATTCAAAAACCAAGCATTGTAAAACAGAGCATCTTCTAATGTGTTCAGAATTCACCTGAACTAAATAAAGAAATAAGAATTAAAAAAAAAAAAACTAAACAAAAAACTCAGTCGCGGTGAGAATGAAGTGCCACATAAACACTTGAATTTGACAACAAGAGGCACCTAAGCTCTCGATACCGACTTAATTAAGTCGCTTGCATTCAAAGGAATAATGAACAATACAGGAAGGAATGAGCCGGGCCATGTAAACTGCTTTCTCGGTGATTAAAACAATGCTGCTTGTAATAGCTATTTCAGTGCACAGTACAGCAAGAACAGTAGATGTCTTTGTATTCATTTGTTTTCTCCTTGCGAGTTGGAGAGGAAAATAATCAAAATGTAACAGGATGACATGGAAGTGTTGTACCCGGTTCAACATTAATATGTGCTTAACTTCACAGCATATTATACTGTGTATTATTGTTTGAGATAAATATAGAGCTTGACTTGGCAAGATCACTTGTTAGTTTCAAATCTACAGTTTGACCAAGCGATGCATCGCACTAAACCTACTATATGTATTTATATTTCCGCTCATTTTGATTTTTCAATCAAACGATGGATCAGTATCGCAGGTGGTGACTGATTATGGGGTAGATGGACTGTGACTAGAAGTAGAGACTGATGGTAGCCAGAGGTTGCCAAGAATCATCTTGAGTTTCGTTGTAATATAATCCAAATTGGTCGTTTGTCTGTATGAATGCTTGCAAATGTTCACGTTTATAGAGTATTGTTCTCTGTGCGCGTCTGTGTGTGGCTTACCCCGCAAATGGACACCGATTTCAAAAACCGCGTTCTTTCACTTGAAACTTTGTGTGACAGCAATAAGCAATACTGTAGTTATTTTTCCACATGGCATTTAGGCAGGTTGTACCTTTTTATATATGCTCACAAGCTAACTTGGCTCTTGGTCAAGTGTTTATATCGCTCAGAACATGTAAGCTTATGTGAAACTACACTAATATATGATTGAATAAAGCTGGAACTTGGTGAGAAATGTTTCTGTCTGCATTTACCATTAACAGACAATGGAAGAAAGTCCTTCCTAATGAAAGAGTGACTCCCACTGCAGGAGATTTACTTAACAGGGTATTTGGAATGTGATGAATCATTTGATGAATGAAACAAAGGGGCACAGCCGGAGCCCGCTGTATTTACCTTGAATGGGCATGCCGCTTGAACGGGGCCGCCTCTGGGTTTATCGAGCCAGTTTAGAGGGAAGGTCAGCATTGTGGAGCTCTGCATGTCCACATGTTCCTTTAACCCTGGGAATGTAAGGATGATTCATTATGTTGGTGCTTCAAAGGGACCTGGCTATGTGGGGTTGCTGGCCCCAATGGACAGCACCTTCCCTGCGACATTGAAATAAATGTAGATTTTTAACACATTTGAAGTGTAGGAGTGAATCAGCTCCCCCTTTTCACAGAGACATTGATGTTATTGTTACACCATGCAACTTTTTTGAGGACTGTATCGTAACATATTCATATTTCTAGTGTCCTTGTCCACGCCTCACAGCGGGTGGTGACAGGTCATTAAATGCTCCCAGGATAAAACATTTGGAAAACCCTGGGACGAGGTAGCTTTATAGTTGAGAGTTACTATAGTAACAATCCAACTTGGTCGATTGTCTATGTGAATGTCTGTGTACTCACTTTGTTAATGTTTATAGTGTGTGGTTTTCTACATGCATGTCTGTTTGGTTTCATTCATCCCAAAATCTCTAGTAAAATCATTACTCTTACTTTAATTATTCTTTACTTATTATTATAACATGTTTAATGTTTGGAATTCGGTTCCCCTGTTTTTGTTTTGCAAATGCTTCTTGAAATTTTTTTCATAAAAAAGCACCCATTAGTGGTCTGGCTTGGTAACTACATTGTTTCAGTATTTCTGCTGTTTCCATATAAATTAAGTGGAATCCTGCCTTATAAACGTGAACATTTTTGCCAACAAAAAAGCAAATACAATATGTTATCACGATGAAAGGCCCCAATTAAAAAAAAAAAAAAAAACAAATAAATAAATAAGATAAAACTTTGGAATCTACATTTGTCTTAGCAAACAATTTAAATTAAATAAGCAAATTTGTATACAAGTACAATTCAAACTTCACTGTGATTTTTCAAGGAAATGTCAGTTTCATGACTTTTATATCAAACGTCTAAAGTGAATTCCATTAGACATTCCTGTGGCGTGGAAAGTTGTGTCCTTTAATATATAAAAGACCTTTGCTGTGAACAGAAACTTTCCCTTCATCCCCACAACTTGAAGATTCCACGTTCCTCCTCATGCTCTGCTTCCTCACCCTCCTCCATCTGTCCCTTTGCCCTCTATCGAATAAAAGTCCTGTTCCCTTTCCACTCTTAGATATTGTCACTGATCATGTGCTGGGGCTGAGGAGGGCCGTTAAATCGAATCAGAGAAATCATTAGTGCTCCTCCGAGGTGTGAAGCTGTGACACAGAGAGCCAATGTCCCAAGACAGCTTTTATGAGTTTGGCTAACAAGGCATGGCAAGCGCAGGCGCGTGGGAGAAAACACACAAGGACAGGGGCCACACACACACACATACACACACACACACACACCAGTGGTAGCTATGGGATTATTAGCATAAAATGAAGGACAGGCAGACATGGACGTCTGCAGTGTGCAGGGTGACTTCATGTATAATGCGCACTGATGAAAAGCTCACATATACAAGGGTTTCATTCATCAAGCTGGAATACATTTAAAAAAAAAAAATGAAATAGGAGGACAGTCATGTTATCCCGGTGGTCACTTTGAATTTTCTGAGTGATGAATAACTGCCATGTATGGATTATGAAATGTCATTAAGGCTTACTTATTCTCATTCACCTGATGCGATATCAGCAAAACCTCCACTGATGCATTGATGCAAATACTACTACCTATAGTGACTGTATGGATTTTTGACTTAAGACTTGCCACATACTGTATAGCCAGCAGTTCTTTTCACATGGGGAACACATAAAAATGTCCTGTTTCAAAGGCAACAATTGACAAAAGTATATCTAAAAATGTATGGTATAGACATAAATCAAGACAGCCAACAATTACAAAAAAAAAAAAAAAAATAGCAATGGAGTAATATTTAGAAGAATTTAAACTAGCTGAGGAATTGGGGAAAAAACAGATTTTAGCCATAACATTCAAAAAATTAATTGAGGTGAAACGTAGGCATGGAATATATTAGGCATCAAATGATCCCTTAATAGATTTATAATCTTTAAGTTCATGTGCGAACAGCATGAAAAGTGAAAAAAAAAAAAAAAAAAAGAAAAAAAAACCCACAAACCCTGAGTGACAAAGGCTCGGTTTCTTGGGCTTATTTATTTTTTGCATTAAAAAGAACTGACATTCAGCAGTTGTGGCTTGGAGATTTGAAAAGTGGATTTGGTGTCTACAGTTTGAAGAAGTGGACTTAGGATTTAAAGACTGAAAAAAATTTGACTTGGAATATATAGGATGGAGAAACAGAACTTTGGAACTTTGTAAGTTTGAATCCCCCCTGTGGGTCCCCGAGTAAGACTCTTGATCCCCATCAACTCCCCAGAGCGCCCACTGCGCCTAGAATGGGATGGGTAAATGTGGAAAAAGGACTTTGCCCAAGGAGATTAATAAAGTGTGATTAGTTTAGTTCAGGGACTTTTCACACTGTCTGATATTGCATTTACTGCATTAATGAATATGTGTGCAAGAAAAGGGTTTTTTTTGTTTTGTTTTTTTAAAGTAGAAATTGAGCACTCACACCAGCAGTGTGAACATAGCCGAAGGATTTTACAGATTCTTTGCCATTTCCCTTCCCATTGTAAGGACATGTTCACGTGCTGCCCAATGTATCCCGCCGACTAACAGGTTCTCATTTAGAGAATAATCAATGCTCTTTACTGAGCTTGTCAGTGGTCAGAATGTTTTGGTTGATCGATGTCATGTTCAGCTTGGGTGATTACGATCAACAGCTTCTATTGTAAAATATCTATATCAGCCATCCACAGGCCTTTATCTCAGAGGCCTTCGAACCGTCGCACAGAGCAGGTCGAGCTTCCTCTTGAAGGTTATCAGATCGGTGCCTAACAAGCTCTGGGTCGAAAAAAAAAAAATGCTTCAGTTACTTTGAAAGCCTGATGGAAAGAGGGTTTCGGACTCTCTGGTGGAGGAGCCAAACATTTATTCCCAAATCGTGACCCACCACATCGTACAACATAATTATGCTAAGAGAAAACCAAGTGCCCTTGGCTTTGGAACAAAGCAGCCGAGACAAAAACAGCATTCGTGCTGCAAGTCGGAATGACCTCAAAGGGCTGTAGAGTGAATTCAGCATTGCTGCATGTTACGGCTGTCAGCTAATCCATTCAATAAATCTCATTAAAGAAAATATCATTGATTTGCTTCTCGTCGCTTTAGCAGGCTCAGGCTTGTGTTAAATCAATGCCACAGCCTCACTGAGGAACACAGAGCCCCATTCATGGCCAAGCAGACGGACCCAACAGCCACTCTTATGTAAGAGAAGGAAGTGGAGGCCATCCTGAAAGAGGAGTGGAAAGAAGCTTTATTTATAGACAATCAAAATACTTGTTTATGAAGTGCCTGTTTTTTGACATTTTTGAAAAATGTATGCAAATTGTCCCAGCCTTAATAAAGAACATCCCCTTACATAACATAGTATGTAGTTAGATAAATGAAGATTAGTTGCATTTGTTAGTTGACCATTGAGATATCCCAAATGTGGGAACAAAAAAAAACAAAACAACCAAAACATTAAAACCCCACAGAGCTTCGATGAAAAGAATTGACTTCCAGCATCAAATATTTGAGATTTGAATGTGCTACTAAAAATAAAGTTCCTGTTTAAATCTGAGCAAAGGCTCAAGGCTTCATCTTTGATACCGCGTGATTCTGAGAGGCCGCCCCGCTGAGCTGTCCTTGAGCGAAATACTGATCCACAGCCAGTGTTGGTGCACTTCACTTCACTTCACAAAGTCAAGAAGATCAGCTGGGATTAGGATCCTTTCATATCAGTCGTCAGTTAATGAAAACTGGAATCTGTGCCTTTTTGTTGCTTATCAGTTTTACAAATATTTCACGAAATAAAGAATTTAGCAAATTTCAGAGAAGTTACAACAATTCTTATATATGTTCTATTATCCAGTCTTTGCCACCAGACAACATTCTAATTAACCCCACCAATGTAATTGCTAATGGCTAATTTTGATAAGATTACAACAGAATACCATAGAAATGCTTTATTAATCCCAGAGGGTAAGTCGTGATCATATTAAATGACAGACACATAACATTTGCATCAACATCAAGCATATCATAAGGTGGAAAAAAAGTTCAACCATTATCAATTTCACTAGTTTGCTGATTTTATCTTGAACTAATTTGCTGATGAATTAGACCAGTGGTAAAAAATGTCTGCGGAAATAACATTTCATCTTGAAACCTGTCAGCAAATAATAATATTACCTCACCACAATCAAAATTGTATTAGAAAGTGTACTTTAAAAAAAATGACTATCCTCTTCTGCAGCTGTGTTTCCGAAACATTTGATTAAAAATGTAAATGGCAGTAAACGTAACAACATATAGACTTAAAGAAAGAAAAATATATTATTTTGTTTTTGTTTTATCAAATTAGATAATTTTCTTTATTATCCAGACAAAACAACCTGGAAAAAAACGTCCTAGTTTGTAAAATATTTTAAAATTTTTAGATATCATGTCTTATTCATTAATATGACCACCACATAGATCTAAAAGAGTGAACAAACATAGCAGATGGAAAAGGACAATCAATAGCAGGGTATAATGGTAAGTGGATTTCTCTTATGTAGCACTTTTCCACGGCTTCAGCAGTACGTAAAGTGCTTTACATTATTATTCTCATTCATCCATTCACACTAAAGGAGGCGACTACCATGCAAGGTGCTGAGTCCATCCATTGGAAGCAATTGGGGTGTCAGTGTCTTGCTCAAGGAGACAAGGACGCGACTTTCCGATTAACCATTTTCAAAAGTGTCAAAGCATATTGTACTTTGAATGACATTCATGGAAATGCTCACACTCTCATACATGGTGTTTAAACTGCTTTGGGAGCAATATGGGGTTAAGTATTGTTGAAGGATACTTTGACAGACAGACAAAATGTGTATTGAAAAACCCCTTCAAATGTTTTTAAGAGAGGCTGATCTCCAGCCTAAGACATGGATGCAGTTGATAAACCATCCAGTTACCCGCCCAACTCTAATTTTGAAAAAAAAGTTGTTTTGTTTTGTAATTTACTATTAAACTGTGACTCTCTTCCCATCTGTATTGTGCAGCAGAAAATCACAATTAGATTGCATTTACCTGCAGGGTGATCTTAGCCAAAGAAACGCAGGAAGACTGACTGAGATGATGTACACACAGGAATCCAGATTACACAAAAGCACCCACCATATACCCAAACCGTGAGGTGAAGATAATCACAAACTCAGGCACAGGTGAAACCCATCAGAGCGGGCAACAGCAATCAAGACATGAGGAGGGGAAGTCAAGGAGCCTGAAACCTGAGACAGAATCAGAATCTCAAAAAGAACACGAGAACACTGAATGAATCATGACAACTTATACACTATTTGTGACTCTTTCATTAAAAGCACACAAATGAGAGAGTAAACACTCATGCCAACAACAATAGAATCCCAGAAGAGGTAAACGTGTACACTCAAGGGATAATTCTACCAGTACAAAGATGGATTTATGACTTGTCCTTGATTCTATCTGTAATGGAGGCCTCCCATTTGATAACCCCAGTAGGCATCGCGGCATTCAACCTTTTAATCGGGTATTAGGTGAGTGAGCACGATGCTTAAGGTCTGTCCTCAGAGCTGTTTTGTGTGAGTCCATCAACAACTCAATATATGTATGTGCTATATATGATTGTACTTGTTTTTTTTTCTTTCAATATAAGCATTCTGAAAAGCAACCAGGTTGTCCCAAAGGAGCCAGCTTAAAAAAAAAAAAAAACCACCTCTGAATTAATAACCTCACCACGTGCACTATCCATCCATCCTTCAGTTGTGTGTGCTTCCCCTACCTTTGTGTGATTCATAGGTTTGAAAGAGAGGATGGTGCCCCAGAGGAGAGGCGATGGGAGCAGGGGTTTTGTAATCTCGCCTCTGGTGCTGTGTCTGTGTAACGCTGCATACTTGATTATGCCAGAGACACACCTGCTCTTAACCTCATTTCCTTTAACATCTGTCAGAGGTTTTTAAGCTAAGTATACAATCATGCATCATTATAACCCCCTGTACACGTGGCAGCAGAATCCCACCGCTGATGAAAATAAATGTTTATAGATTCTGTGGAGGATATTGTCACCATGTTCAGGCTTCTGAAGCCGGTTATGAATTCTTCAGGGCGATTCATAGAAGGAACCTTGACACCGTGGGACAACAACAGCTGTGCGGATGACTGGAATGGCAGAACAGGGGTTTTGGTCACAGTAAACCCAGTTCTCGATGGACTTTTCTTGTACCACTGCAGAAATATCTGCTTGTACTGCCATATCAAGACAGATTTACTATCATACCGCCAGTCTGAATGTCCTTTACAATATTTATTAATACAGCTGAACCACATTCAGTCCCAAATCCTGCAATATTCCAGTGACTTAGATGAATGAATTTTTGAGGTGTTTCTGAATGTACAATGTTTCAAAAAGGGGTTGATAACAGAAGATCTCCACCTCTGAGTCTGGTTCTACAAGAAGTCTCTTCCTGAGTCTCTTAAAGGGAGTTTCTCCTGTCCACCGTCTCTGCTTGCTCATGTGGAATTGTTGGGTGTTTCTCTGTAAACGTCCCTTGAAATGACTCTATCGGATCTGGTGCAATAGAAATAAAAATTCAATTGAATTGATTTGAAAACAGAAGAACCTCATGGGGTTGCCAGGCCAACTGATCTGACGTCTGAAAACTTAAAAGGCAAAAAGCTTTGGAAACTTGAGCTCGTGACCCATAAATATTGAAAAATGCCTTGCCAAGTTACCATGAATAATTAACAACAAAACCAGTTGACACACCACATATCCATAACCTAATGCAGACTTTTAGTATTAGCTGCTGGCAGCAAAATGGTTGGCCCAGTTTCCAGGCAAAAAATGCAGAATATGCTGCCATTTTGCATTTCTGCAACCATTCTGTATGAGGAACGTTAATGTTTTTGAAACTGATACATAGATAGGGCAGAGGAAACAGTGTTCGAGAATCTTTTTATACTGGCAAGTATGAAAAGATTTTTTAAAAACGTGTGAAAATTAGGTCACCAGTCCCCCATTGGTCAAAAAAAAAAAAAAAAAAAAGGCACGGTGATGAGACTCCCAGTCACCTAGGACAATTTCACAACACCAATATAATGCAGCTTTTTGGACTGTGGGACTAAAAATGAACACCTGACAGTATAAAAACTAAATATCACATCATCCATTGGCTGTGGATGAGACCTTCAAACATTACTGATGTTTAAACCACTTGCTGTTAGTGTCATAATAGAAGCACAGGCCAAGTTAGAAATGTTGCAATGTTAAACTTATTTTCAGCCAAGGCCTGATGTGGATTTCCAAGCCTAAGCAAGTAGTTTTGGTGTCCAAACCAGTAAGTTTCCTTAATAAAGGAGGAGGTACTTTATAGCAGACTTATACACGCCCGTGAAATCTCTGGACGTAGACCTGGATGTGGCATCTGGACTTTTGTTTATTTTTCTTTTAAAGCGACCAATGTTAATTTCATCAAAAGAGGATTCAAACTAAAAAAAAAAAAAAAAAAAACTTTTTCAAAAAA
>OMNM01033805.1:9881-39536 GCA_900302745.1 Parablennius parvicornis | reverse complement strand
TTGCCTTGTTTTCTGAATCAACATAGTCATCAAAATTCTCACCCCAAATATTGCAATACATAATTCAGAAAAAAAAATCACAAGAGATAATTTGAAAATGATGACCTTCATTTTCTGATTGATTGAAACAATGACTCTATTGGAAGTGAATATATTGCAATTGGATTGACTTCAAATTATTGTAATTTACACAGTAGTCCCAGAAGGAGGTAATAAATACAATTGCTCTATTTTTTTTCTCTCTCTCTTTGTGCCAGCATTCTCTAAAACCCTCATCTGATATGTTCTTGTCTTGGACCAACCTTGCTTTGAACTCTCTGACTCCTTTTAATCATTTTACTTGTACTTTTGCGTTGCTGACTGACTATGTACCAAACCCCCGTGGCTGTGTTTTAACAATAAGCTGTGCCTCTACTGCAGTCTTGAGTTGTGTTTGGGTCCCCTGTCTGCCTCGATTTCTGTCAATCACATCGAAAATGATCTGAGTCTGTTTGTTTGATGCAGTAACTCAATAAAACAACATGACGGGGTAGCCAGAGAACTAGAACTGTCAATATCGTCTGACATTAAGGTTCAGCTCTGCGTAATGCTATCCTTCATGATGACGTCTGAGTATTTTCACACCTGTATTTAGTTCCGATTTTGAAGGGCATCAGTGGTGATGGTTCACACTGACTCACACTCCACACGAGCCAAAAACATTTTTTTTTCTCCTTTTAAAAGACTCCAGACCACACAGGAAACATATGCGTCCAAGCGACACCTCGAAATCTACAAAAATTGATGCAGTACATATTCCACGCGCTATAGTAGCGCGATATTGCTGCCACAGAAATATATTAAAAACAGAGAAGTCACAGAGCATGCAAAAACTGAGAAATCGATTAAATCTAACATCTCGGCTTATTAAACCAAATGGCATCAGCATGTAGTGCGCCATCATTGTTGCTGTTAAGTGACATTGTGGAGAGGGTCACGGGGTCATCGGGTCTTGTCCATTCACACCTCCAAGCCGAGGTGGTGTTTTAAAATTTCTGGAACCCGTTTTCCCTCCAAAAAATTCCCAGTTTTCAGATCCCTAAAACGCTGCGCTGTGTGGATGATCAGCTAAGAAGGATGAAGTTAGATGAAACAGCGTTTTTCATGTGGACAAACAAATAAGTACAATATAACAAATAAAGTTCGAATGTCCTCAAATTAATGAATACTTCTTTGACCGTTAAAGGCAAGGTGGTTTGAACGTCAAAAAACGCAACATAAAAACAGCACGTGAAGCCACCTTTTTGAGACATTGCTACCACAGTGGAACTTTTTGAAAATGCTTCGACTCTCCATGTGGAAACACTGCAACACGGTGGAAACACTGCAACTGCGAAATCAAACAACGGCTCTCGTGAATAATTCTGCACATGCTCAGAAGATGGACAACAACAATGCTTGCCTCCACTTGGCAGTTTGATATGTGAATAACAATAACAATCAAACTTTTATAGTTTTACAGTCCAAGACATAATTGGAGGCACTGTTACAGAGATCAATGTGCAGCCCAAGCAAAGAGAAGCTATAGGTTGATTCTCACACAGTCATTTTTCAAAAAACTCCTGCCTTTTCTGTTCAGTTCTGTTAAGATTCCTCCAAGTGCTGCAAAATCTGTATGTCAAAGCTTTCATGAAATTCATACAATTACAGATTGAATCCTACAGGAGCCTCTGTGCATGGCCAGCTTATAGCATTAATGAACTTATAGCCTTTTTTCTACAGTAAATGCGATGAGTTAAAATCCCTACATAAAAGCTTAATTTGACCTTCTCAAAATTGTCTGCTTCTGTCTCAGTGTTGGTAATTTATATGGGCTCACTGTTTTTAGTTTGTTTCAAAAAGTCTTCACAGCAAGAGAATGTTGCATTGACTTTGTGATTAAGCTCCAGTATTTCTATATATTTTCACAGATCATAGTATTCTTACCAGAAAATGCTGTTAGGGACAGTGACTCTTTAACAACACGATTAAATTCCAGAGACAATCCCAGTAATTTGATTGGATCTTTGTCTTTTGGGACCAACAAAGTATTCATCACAAAACTAATTTGAATACAAATTACAACTGGTTATGGATATTCTTTACAAACTCAGTAACAACTTCTGATTTTGAAGGTCACAAATTGAATTACAGGGAACTATGAGTAAAATTGAATAGGTGGAAAACTATGGAGACTGTTAGCGCAATTTGTCCCATTAACCCCTGAATGTGGTTTCACTGGATGAAAACTAACATTTTGTGGATAAAGTTGTTGAATTACAATTACTTAACAAAGGCTGAAAGCCCACCCTCGTGACAATTTGGTAATCTTCCAGACTGCATGCTTCCGCTGTTTCTTGTCATCGCTTCGTGTTTGAAATCCTACCCCCAACCTGAACAAGCATTTGAATCACTCCCCGCAATATGACTGTCTCTCCTATCCTTTTGGGTCTATTTGCATCTGGCATTAACATGCTTTTTGTGTGATCAGATCTCATGTTGCGAGCCTTGACGCAGACTGTTTTTACACTTGTCTTTATCATGCGTGTCGAGCTAACCACTTGAGATCTGATTGTGTTACTACCTTTATTTCACTTCCTCTAAATGTCCCGACGCACACTTATGAGTCATCCAGCTTGCCCTGGTTGATATTCTCGGCCGAGGCACCGTGTCTCTGCAGACCCCAAGGCATGGACGGCCACGTTCTTTTCCATACTTTCTTTAAAACGTTTTAAAGACTGTATAACGCCGACCAATGCGTTTGCATAAATGAAAACACTGATGGTGTTCCCGATCACATATTTTCCATGCAACGCCACTGTCTCGGGATGTATTTGCAATGCCTGCTGTTCACACTCTAAAGCCTGTGTGTTCAGATGCATCCCTCACTAACTTGAGAAGTTGTTTTTTTTTTTTTGCTCTTGTCTTTTGATTTTGCCACTTGTGATCGGTTCACCTGCTCACACATGGCCTTGCTCTCTGTCTATCCAGTAACCTAAACTGGAACACCAGAAAGTCTCTACTTCTGAGTCTGGTTAAAGACTCTCCCTCTAACTCTGGTTGTGCAGGTTTCTTCCTTTTAAAAGTAAGTTTTTCTTCCCCACTGTCTCCTCTGCTTGTTGTATTTAGCTCTATGACTAAAATTGAATTGAGTGGAATTGACTCTACTTATGGCGTCAGTGAAAGAACAGACTGAAATGTGAACATCCTCACCCACAGATGGTGCGGACTTTCTCACGCACCTTGGTCTTGGCGTTTGTGTGGGATCAGAAATTGCTCAACCACCTGAAAACCCCTACGGAGGTCATTTGTGACAGGACCAAGTAAGCCCTCTCCCAAGAGTCTCAGTGAAATTCTTTCAGCTCCCTGCCCGAGTGTGATCACTCTGTTACCTCAAAGGAGTCTCAAAAAAGGGGGAGTGAAACAAATCACAGTCTGATTCATCAAGACAAACTGGAACAAAAAATAAAACTAAAGACAACCTTTTAACTTATAGCCTGATCCCACATTTAATACTGTGAAAATGTGTCACAGGCTGTGTGTGTGTGTGTGTGTGTGGGGGGAAACAAACCTCTCGCATGTTTGAGTTGGGTTTCTACAAACGCCTTTCACCAAATTGCATAGCGCTCTGTGCTGTCGGAGCATTCGCTCCCACCTGCAGGCTCTGTTTATGTCTCAATACATCACACTCATTTTCACAGTGTGGCAGAAAAATATGGGTTTATTTTCTATTGTGACAGCAACCTGGCGACGTGTTACAATTGGTTATGACAGTCAAACCATACAGTAGCTTAGCAACCATCATCACACAATTCAGTCATGTGCATACATGCTCCAGGTCTTGGAGCGAGGTTTTACCAATATGTACGACCTTCGAAGAGGGCATCGGCCGACTGCATGTCATTAGTGTCCTGCACAAAAAAAAATCCTATAATTGCAACATCAGTCTTGTGACTGGAAACCTGAACATATAGAATTATTCCTGTAATTATTTATGCTCCTGGCAACAAGTCAATATAGCGAGATTATCCTGGAAAATGAAGTCTTTCAACATCACTGAGACCTGTTCTCCTTCTGAAGGTCTCATGATTATATGCCTGCCAGGATTGGCTCGAAAAAACGTAGGGATTCTTTAAACAAGGAGGATTATGCTGCAATCCATATGCAGCACTGAATGTGCATGTGTGTAACATTAGCATCTGAATACTAATCAAGCGGCTTCATCTTCCGCTTTCAATCAGTGCAATGAATGCTCCTTTTAGGAGTGGGTTTAAATGTGTAGTGTGTGTGTGTGTGTGTGTGAGTGTGTGTGTTTAAGACTGAACCATGCACACTTCCAGATATATTCAGCTTTGCTTCTATACGCTCCCTGTCACACAGGCTAAAATTAGCTCCTTAATTGTTAAATGAAATGCATGAAAAATCATGTGCCTTTGCACCACTTGTGACTTTTGCCTTCTCAGTAACATTATTCACAAAAAGGGTACCAGCAATGACAAGAATTGCTTTGTCTGAACTGTGACTTAACTTGGAATTATGGAAAACTTCTAATGAGCTAGAATGGCTTTACAATAGAATTGAAATAATCATTTCAATCATTTTAAGTTAATGAGGAAATTGGCTCAATGGAAGCATATAATGAGAATAATGACTGTAAATCCTCCTGAAAAGAAATAAGGTGTTTTTAAACACATCTTTTTCTTTGAAAGTGCTCTGTCAATTCAAACACGGTCATTAAGCAGGTACGTCAATGATAGATGAGATATTCTCGTCACCCAGTTAAATGTCTGCTGATTCCTCCATTTTCAAAATCAAAAGAAATAAGCATTTGGGATTTAACACAATCTTAGAATGACAACCAGCACTAAAGACGTTGTTGTGTTTCTTTATATGCAAATGATATAATTCTTGAGCCACAAGAACACCCATAGGAGTTTTCAGCTTGACGCTAACCAGTTGGTGTCGGAGATTGGCATCTTCACATTCGATGGTTGTTTACAGATAAGAAAAAAAATGGACTAACTTTTCTGTCAAGAAGACAAAACCCTCCCAATAGGAAGGTTTTTTTCACAGAAGTCTTCTACTCTATTTTTGCATGGTCTGTGTCTTCTTCTCCATTTATTTTGTGTATTTCTGTTGCGGTTACAGTGCCACCAATAGGCCTGGCATATATAACACATTGTTTTGAGTTATTTTTTATGGTATTGCGTGGATGCAGATATTTCCTGCACCGATGCCGTGTGGAGATAATATTTCTGTGAACGACGGGGCAGAAAGAATATAATTTCGGCTCATGTGGACAGGGCCTTCAGATATGCATTAATATGCATGATCGTTTTTTTGTTTTTTTCATAATTCCGAATCCATTTATTTCATCCATCTTCAATACTCTTTTATTTTGTCCGGGGTTGCGACGCGCTGAAGCCAATTCCAGCTAACTGTGGATAAGGAGCAATTTAAAGTCACTAAATAACCTCACATGCATGTTTTTCGATCACAGGGAGAACATTCAAACCGCACACAGACAAGCAAATGAACCCGTGACCACTATACCACTGTGTGGCCTCCAGTTAAAGCTTACCATTTGAATAGAAAGCAACTATCAATAATGTATCTGTTATAAGAACTTGACCCAGATTACAATCCAGGGGGGTTTGCCTTGGTCCCAATTACCAATCAGCTGTGTGCACCATGAACAGTTGTTATTTGAGAAATAAAAAAACAACTATGCACACACTGCACACTCCACTAAGAAAGGCCCACAAGCCTAGAATCCAACCAGAGCTAACTTTACTCACATTTAGGACAAAATAATTAAATCTGACTCATTATACTGATCGGTTATATTGAATATTGCACGCACAATGACAAAATAGGGAAAGACATCACGTAAAAAACATTGTAACATATTAAAAAAGACATGCACCCTTTTCCTAGTAGGCATTTTGTGAAGAAAACCCTGCACAAACGCTGCAGTACACACCGTTATTGCTCAGAGAGGCACCGAGGAAATTACCGGAGTGTAATTCCAGCTTTCCCACTTCATCTTCTTAAATGGTGGTAGGCACTGTTGCAGTTGAAGCTGAATTCTAACTTTGCTCTGCACCAATGGCCACCCATCATTGGGTGGTCACAGCAACACTCCCCTGATGGAGGACGAACAAATGGCAGGTTCATCTTTTTCCATTACTAATACATTTGTATACCGTATCAGCTTTAACACAATTACACAAAATACTTGGATGATGCACTGTAATAGGACAACACACTAGAAAACAGATAAGGAGACACTGCCGCTGAGCAGGCACGCAACACACCACTGAGAACAGTAGTTTGAAACTCTTCAAAGCTCAACTTAAAGATGAAAGAATCAACCAATGTACAATGAAACAAACAAAATATTCAGTGAAGGTGTTAGTACTATTATAATGGACTTGCCAAAATACATAATGAATCATACACACTAATAGAAAATTACCCTTTTGAACTACAAGCACGACTCTGAGGATTTTCCATTGAAATTGGACTTGTCAGTCTATTACAGGGCAGAGAAAATACGTGCTTTTGGAAGGTGGGGTCAAACCAAAGTTCTCTATGAAGTCCACAGATACACAGGAAGAACAAGCAAACTCAGCACTGAAAGTTCCTCCACCGCAAACTGGCTACAGAGCGAGAGTTCTTAACCGTGAGGCGTCAGTCACGTATTTTACTTGTTTGATTTAAATGTTCTTCGATGTGTTTCCTATGGTAATACCGATGTTAGCCACTGATATCAACGTCGAAAACTAATCCAGTAAGCTAGATAATTAGCTGACAAGCTCCTGTTGCGGTGTGGTTTCTACACTGACAGCTGCCATATAAACAAGCAGTCAACTGTGACTTCAGTAATCAGTAATTAAGAACGGCGGGGCTTCGCTAAAGGTCAATTGTAGTGTGAACATCTCTGCATTTCTGAACATGCACAACCTAAATTAATTTCACATTAACTCCATCCAACACAAGATGACTAAAAATGGCCGTTCTCACAAAAAAATGGATTTCATGCCCCATGCTGTAAATTTGATATGTATTCGTTCCGTGTTGAACGGAACATGGTTTAGCATGGTAAGGCACAATAACAAACCAAACTAAAAAATGGAGAGGGTACAAGAGCCTGAATAATTACTGCTCATGAGTTGAAACCAGGTGTGGCAGCAGTGAGGAGGTGCAGGACGACCTGTGCAGTCAATAACAGAAGGCACAGTGGAGCAAAATGGCTGTCTCCATGAAGTATGAAGTGACAGTGCCAAGATCTTAAAAAAAAAAAAAAAAGCAAGGTGGTTATTAACGGCACCATTTTTAGTGAGATGAACCCAGAGTAAATGTATTCCAGTCTGACAGGGTGCAGGAATCTTGGTCACAAAGACCATAGAGGAGCATTTTGAGATGTCACTCAAACGTTGAAAATGAACCAAAATGAGAAAACAAATGTACAAAAAAGTGCTCACCTTTTGGAATTAAAAGCCAGAAGTGATCCACTTGTAAAAATAAACAATTGAAAACCTTCTTCTTAAAAACAAACCTCTCATCAAATCCTGACAATCCACTCTTCTCTTATTTTTCTCTTCTTCTTGGATTCACTGTTAAATCTACAATAGGCAAGCAAAACATCGATGATGAATATCTGAATGAATGTCATTAGGTCAGTTTTGCCATCTGTCAGTTGGTTGACTGGTTGTCCACTTGGGATATTTCATAAATATCAGCTAGTTTGAAGACAATTAATTCAAAAACAGTCCCCGTCTCACGGATCTTCATCAATAGTCATGTTTCTGCCGAAGTAGGAATAAAGCTTAAATTATACTCTTCACAGAAACGACACAAGAAAGCTTTGAGATTCTGAATCAAATCACCTGTGCATCGCTTGATGCGCACCCCCAGCAAGAAGAAACTTCACATGTGATCCAGATGCTTGTGTAGTAAATGCACTTCATTGGAGAAGCTGTCAAATTAAAGAGTGACAGCAGACACCCTGGATTGAGCAGACAAATTGTTGTGGATGGACACGTTTTAACTGAAACCTGAGAGAACAACCTGCCAAAGGAGGACGACAGGTTTTTCAAACTGAGCTAGCAAAAAAAAAAAAAAAAATGTGTTCGTTGTGTCTTCTTGGATTCCTTCTTCGTCTCTTTCTTCTGTGAATTAACGTGAGCTCGGTCTTCCTGCCGCCTAACACCACTTCCAGAAAGCTATGAAAAAACAAATTTAATTTTGGGTAACCGTTAATGGTAATTTTCTCCTGCAAAAAATTTAACTTGTGTTTCCATTTTTTCTGAGCCCTGTCAGCCTGAATCCCATTTTTAAAAATGTTGAAGCTTGTATGTTTCAGATTGCACGCATCCCGTCAGAGGTGGACGAGGCCACCAGCCCTCAGCAGTGCACTGGGAGCTTCTAGTATATGTCTTCACGTGTACTTCTTGTAGCATGTTTGAAAAAAAAAATTGGTAAAGATTTGGAAAAACTAATAGTTTCCAGGCTGATACTCAAGTTTTATACATTAAAAAAAAATTGCCAATATATGAATAATATAGTTTTTCCTTAGCCACTGAGGCAAGATTAACTACATTGAACAACTGGTTGATTGTTGAGGGGCTTTTTATCAAGGCACAGAATACCTGCTATCTTTTCATGTACTTGATCATGAAAAAGAAAACAACATCTTGCTTCAATCATGTTCTATACACACTGAAAAAGCTTTCATGTCGTAATCTAAACGAGTTCATACTAAAAGCATAACTAGAGACTAGGTTAGCCTCCTGAACTCAAACAGGTGACCTGGATCTGTAATGGATGACTCAAGGCACAATGCACATCGGATAGCTTGCAAGGATTTCCAATCACATATGCTTTTCAAAAAGTAGTCGAGACTTTCTGTTGATAAGGAATTTTAAGTATACAGTCTATAAGTCACAAACTCAAGCAAGAGTCAAGAAACGTATAATCTGGAGCGTCAGACATCTATAAAGATCTAATACAGACCCATGACAGTTTGGTAGTTTTTGAGATAAATTACAGAGAACAGCCTCGTCCTGGCTTCAGTCTTCGGTAGACAGACTGGGAGTTCACTCTAACACGTTCATTCCATATGGCTTCATGATTAAATAATGTTTCAAGTCATCTGCATATAAAAATAGAAATTAACTCTCAAATGCATGCTTCAGTTGATTACACAGACATCTATCAAGACAAACTATTACTAACAGATAAGTCCAACACTCTAATGGAGCTGTGGAACTAATCTAACTCCTTTTTTTTCCCCCATTTATTCTAGCTAATGGACCATCTTGTGTCAGTAGGACTGAGACATTTCTGGTGTCTTTTCATTCAGTGTATTGTGTGTGGACCCTTCACTGTTTAGAAACCTATCTTATCTTTATGCATATTCAAGCTCAAATGTGAGCCAATCGTCACTGCACATAGGGTTGACACTATGTTGATCACATAACCACAGGAACTTCTTGGTTGGGGGGGTTGGATGGGGGGGTTGGTGGTGGTTGTGGCTCTGACACCATCTTCAAGAAATTGATATAACTATTCCAATGTAATCTTCAGTTACAATACACAACACAAGTGCTTTTACACTGAAAAACAACAATTCCATATGAGCAGGTAGAGTAGGCGGGAAGGAAAATCTCCTTTTTAATAGGGAGAGACTCAGAGGTGGAGGCTCTTTGGCTTTTCCGGTTGGGGTTAGAGTTTAAAGAAGAGAAAAATAGAGAACAGACAGACTGATTGTGGGGAGGGATTTAAGCCCGGGTTTTAGGTAGGAGGATGTCATGCATACCGCAATTTCAAAACTATAAGCAGCGACTTTCTTCTCAAGCGCTCTGAACCCTGCGGTTTACACAACGATGCGGCTAATATTTGGATTTTTACGGGTAAACGGGCTTCATGCTGTCAGATTCTACTTCCGCATGTAGAAACATGCTGTTTTTAGCGCCTCTGCTTCTCCAAAACTTGCCTTAAAAATGACATTCCTGCTTTTCGTGAGCTCTCGGATTTCCGTAGTCCAGAACTCGAGCTGCTGACATCCGTGGTGCATCACGTAACATCGGCCTTTTGCCCTCCGTGGCTGAGATATCTTCCGTCTGTCTTTCTGTCTGTCAGCAGGCTTCTGCGCTGCAGACGGAGGATGTGCACAAAACAGCGCTGTTTGCAAGAATTTCCAGCATTGTGAAAGACAGATTTGCGGGAATTTATGAAAATATGAGCAATCCCCATGTTCCCACAGTGAAATCCCTGCTCTGTGAGAACGTGAACTTGAGTGTGGCTTATGTACGGATAGTTATTTTTCTCTTGAATTAGGTCGGTGTGCCAAATAGTCTGGAAATCACGGTGGAAATTGAGGTAATTCTCTCTGCAATATAAATTGCAATACTCAATGTCACCAATGTTCCTAGACTGACCAAACAAATATTTTCACATGTGATTTTTGTGCATGCCAGTCCAAATTATAACACACCCATTCCTCCCAAAAAAATCGTTTTTGAAAAAGAACCTGTGTGATTTTTGAGACAGCACTGCAGAAAAATAAACAAAGAAAACAATTTTGACTTTATCTGACACTAAAAATGACGACTGGGCAGCTCTGATGCTGCTGGATTCATCTAAGGCCCTTTGTTCCAACAGATTTCGTTAGAAGAACTGAGAAATTGAGCAACAGCACGAGCATTGGCTGTGCAGAAGAAGCATCTGGACTGAAACTTAGTATAATCACAATATTGCATCCAAAAATGTAAATAATTAATGATTCTCGGGATGGATTGTGGGGGAGCGAGGAAGAATGGAAGCCAGGATTTGTTATCCGATGGAAGTTAAATTCCGAACAAGGATTTCAGCAGAGGTGTGAAAGGTAAACTTGGGCACAATTTAGAAGTGTTCCCGTAGGAGTGAGAATGCTGCCCTTGGTTTATAATCCTTTCTTTTGTAAGTAGCCTATCACGTTTTATAATTCACCTCCCTGTTGTCTCATCAGCTCCCATTTTAATTAGGTGTTAATGCAAGCTCAACACTTCCCCCATGCTTTCCTGCTGTGCAGATAAACTCTGCATTGGGCCAAATTTAACAGCTTTCAGAACACATTAAAAACCCGACTATTTATTTTTTTTTTTTTGTCTCCCTCTGTCTGTATTAGAAAAAAATTCTGAGCTGCTGCCGACGGCAAGGAATGCATTATTCTAATGTTTAGTGACAATTTCTTTCCATGTTCAAGATTCAAGGATTGAATGTTCATAAAAGGTGCAACGTCCATTTAGTCTCATTTACACAATGTTTTCAAGAGAAAACAGACAGATTTTGTAGTGTTCCGGGTGTCTGTTTACACGACAATGGTGCAGAAGAATCCTGCACATGTTCTGTCCATCGTCAACCAACAACTTCTCTGCCAATGTAACCAAGAGAGTATGAAGACCCTCACTGGTGAGAAGGAGAGGAATCGAACAGAATATAAGGGGAGAGCAGGGTAGGATCACCTGTTAGATGGAAGAATGAGCTTTTGCAAGGCATGGTGGCCAAGTGGTAAGGCGTTGGTCTTGTAAACCAACGATCATGGGGTCCACGCCTATTAAAGGATCAAGTACTCTACCTTCCATTAAGTCATTTCCCCTCTATTCTAGGCTTTCAAAGTGAAAACTGACAAATTTCACCTGTGTTGAAAAAAGTAAAAATTTAATCTAAGGTGCACTGAAAACACCCTTTGTCGGGGATAACTATTACAGTCAGCTCACAGAACGCAACAAATGAGTCAAGTGCACACCAGACGACACTGAAAGTTAGACAAACGTTATTAAATGTTTGAACAATGTATTATGTGGTGGGGGTGCAGATGTGTCTGAGGGTGCGCGGATATGTTGGAGGATGTGAGTCAGTGCAAAACAAAAACAGGAATTCAAAAAGAGGTACCGTAATTCTCGCACTATAGTGCACACCTGAAAATAAGCCGCACTAGACTATAAGCCGCGTGTGTGCGTGCGTTTGTAGCTTTACGCACCATTCACGGCCTTCATGAAGAGCAGAAATATCACTTTTAGGGCAAGTTTTGGAGAAGCAGAGGGGCTCAAAACAGCATGTATCTACATGCGGAAGTAGAAGATGGCGGCATGAAGCCCATTACAGTAAAATACATATATAAGGCGCACCTTATTATAAGTCACAGGGATAAGAGCGTTTGAAAAAAGCCGCTATCTGACAGGAATGCTGCAGCGACCATGTCCGCATCAACCACTACTGCTACTGGCCAGGTCCATCTCCACCTAACTGAGGACCTTCAAGACACACAGTAACATATCATTGCCTAATAAACACCCTCTGCCAGGACTCTACAACATATACCGCAATATCAACAATCAAATCTTGGTTCCCACTCATCCAGGGTCAGATGTGTAGCGGCCCATATCGCTCAGTCATATTTATGGACTTTTCATATCTTAGTTTAATACAGAATTATTGGCTGCAACCTCCTACCTCTCCAAGAGCCGTACATCTCCAGGATCCGGGGACGGGCAGCCCAGATTGCAGCCAACCAATTTCACCCCGGACACAAACCTTTTCAGCTCCTCCCCTCTGGCAAAAGGCTGTGGTCCATTAAGACCAAGACGTCGCGCCACCAGAATGAACAGAGGCCCATACATATAATATTCACATTATTTCTGGTGTACAGATTTAATGTAATATCCGCCTCTTTTTCGACTCTTACCCTTTCCGATATTCTGTTTACTTCTGTGTTTTGCATCTTACAGCAAGAAAAAAAAAAAAAAATTATCATACGGTGAAAAAGAGACACTTTTATAGGACCTGGCAATACAATCTTTCTTTCTGATATGTGGTTTTTACACATAATCCAAACATTTTACAGAATTAGAATTTCAGACATGCAATGGTGGTTACCGCCAAGAACTGACCAGTCGTGCTGATCTGATGCATAATGAATACAGAAAATCCTCACATAGGAGCATGGCAGCGGCAGGACCATCCAACAGTGGTAAAGTATGATTTACATCACAAACAAAATAAAGACTGTGCCAGAAAAGCAGGGGGTGAATCGAATGAAAAAACATGCAAAATGGGTGTGAGACTGTAAATATTGGCCTGTTTCCTCTGAAAAAGCAAGTGAGGCAGACCGCGTGTGGGAGAGGTCAGAGGAAGAGACAGCAGGAATGCGATTTCAGATATTAGTACATTTATTGTGACTCATAGAAAGAAGAAGCTGTCTCTTTGACTTAGCGTTATCTCATCTGCCGGTGCGCCCCCAGCTCTTTCTGGGTGCAGATTTGCCTGCAAAGATGTGTGTTTGTGTGTGTGTGTGTGTGTGTTTACATGTGAGCATGCGGATGTGTAATATTTCACGAGCTGTCCAGGCAGACTATTTATGCTTTTTATCCTACTTTTCCATTGCTGGTTGCAATCGTCATAGTGCGTTTTTCATCGCCCAAGTGTCTTCTATCTTAAATTCAATGGTAAATTATATTTTTAGAAATGTGTTCACTTGATGTCATTTACTCAGATGAGTCCATCTTGTCTGCACTCAGTCCATTGTGGCATAATGGTTAAAAGCAGGAGGGAAACAGTCAGTCAGTCCAAAATCAATCACCTTTCCCACCTAAGAATAATCTGGATTATTCAGGCTATGTATCAACAGGTCTTTTGTTGTTATTGCTTTGAAGATTTACCCATTTCAGGGGAAAATCAATGAGCAGTTTGCAAAATGTTCATGAAATGCATACACTAAAACTGCTTATATCCTTTCACATTGGAAGCAAAACCGTTTTTTCAAAACAGACTGTAAGTGTTATTGATGATTGATCCATCAATATACACAATATACACACCAACGGTGGATGAGTTTGTGTCACCTTTTAGAATCACATAATAACAAAATAAAATAAAAAGAAAAGAAAATATAATATAATTCCTCTGTAATGCAGCCGCTTCATTTAAAGGCAGCTCACCCTGTACTCTAGCACTTTGGCAAGCTCTACTTGAAGAGCCTGATATGTCCAAAAGACTCAAGCCATCATGTGTGTTCTAACTGTGAGAACAAAATTAAAGAGATTTATGTTGAATTAAACGGGATAGAGATGTGTTAAAAGGAAAATTCACCTTCATGCTCAGAGATTTTTCCAACCACGTGGATTCATTTATCGTACCATTCCTGACACCAGCCAGTCTTAATTGGCCACTGAGGGTTGAGATGTTGCACACTTTTTCTGCGTTACTCTGTACTCAAAACTCTAGATGTCACTGACTTACAGGTCATGAGACGATTATTTTATATTTCCAAACACGGCATGACGCCAATAAATGTGGCTGCTGTGCCTCAATGGTGCAGGTAGGCACCTCTGATGCTGTAGAGAGCAAACAAGGACGGGTGCAAATCAAGGTTATTGTGGCAAATTAAATGAGACTTGAGACGAGATAGATTGAAGCAGAGAGGCAAGAAGGACAGTCCCAATGACAGAGTAGGCTCTGAGACTGGTGGAGGTTTTGTGAGTATTGCCTTTGAAAATGACGTAAAGGGAAAAAAAAACTAAACAGCAGCAAAACACGTGACATCAAGTGGTTCTATGATTTACACAAAAACACCAGATGTGAGTCAATAAAAAAAAAAAAGAACACCAGCTGTAAACATTTACAAAAATCACTTCCCTTTCTCTAATTAGGAAAAAAAAAAAATTAAGCATATTGCAAACCCTGCTGAACTTATTATTAAGATGCATTCTTTAAGTTAAAGTTACAATGGTTCTTCTGACACAATTCCTCTGTGAAGGTACAAATATGCAAATCATCTCAGAATATTCACATATTCAGAGCACACCACTAATGTTGAATATCTACAAATAATCATGCAGCTGGTGCAGCTAAGACCTTCAAGCACAATAACTTCATCATCGTCAGATAAGGATGATAATCAGTTTGAAAGAAAAAGCAATTTAGTGTGAATTCCATCTCAAATGTTGGAGAATGAAACTGTCTCATCAATGAGGTTAAACACCGAAAGTACCTCTCACCAATTATCCATTTTGACTGCAGTAACACTTCCCAATCACCAGATACCGTCACAGGAATCTTATGTTTTTGGCACTAAACCTTCTAAACTACTAAAACTCATTGCTTTCGCGTTTACACGGCAACTTTTTGGCAGAAATGGCAGAAATGCCTAAAACAAGGAGTTTTCATTTCCAAAGAAAAAAAAAAAGTTGTGTTTTCAGTGGCTCTGTGTACTGTTATCATGCAAACCGAGAATAAAAAAGCTGCGGTAAATCGTTGTGGCTGAAGTGATAATATATGTGCTTCCATCTCTCTCACGGCATTGGTATTCTAGTCAAGATCATTTCTAAATCCTTCTCTTCCTATTTTGTTTGTCCATGTATAAAAATACCACTAAAGCTTTATTACCAAATTTATTAGATTGTGAAGTCTGTTGGATGCATTATGTTGTGATTTATTTTCATGTGGTGAGGAGATAGGTTTATAATCTATACTTTTTCATCAAACTCATCTATTTTGTGGCTGAGCTAAAAAAAAAAAAAAAGGAAAAAAAAAGAAAAACGAAAAAAGCAATTGACTGTTTTTCTCTTTACTTGTTCCAACTGTTAAATATTCAAGTAGTCAGAAACATGCAATAAGTGCTATATTTTGCCACAGTAAACAACCGTAATTGTAAAACTGGATGTGATGCACACAGAAGTAGGGAGCCCAGTTGCACTTTTAGCTAATGGATATCTCATGTATAGCATTGTATTTCCTCTCACACCATCTATATTTTCCCACCTCCATATTGCATTTTACATTAGCAGTGGGGAGCAGAGCCAGCAGTGATAAAATCAACAAAAAGAACAATTCCCCCACACATATCATGCTGTTGTATTCTCATATAGCCGTATCTGTACCTATCAATGGAAATGTGGAAGATTGCCCTACGTGATAACAAAGTATATAGCTAGATATCTCCTCCATCCTGCAGCAAAACACAGTTTGAATAGTGGTAATATGTGTACTGATCAGATATGTTAAAGCTACCAGCTCAGCATTGTGTAGGCCCCATTCAGACATTGACTCCACAAGACCCTAAGATGTACTGTGGTTCAACCCACTGTACATTAGTTTAATATGAAAAGTCAGCTTTTACTTTTACATATCACAGAACATTTCTCCAATTTTCAATTTGACAGAGACCTGATGAATGATGAGTCCGGATCCAGTTCGTAAAACTCTCCCCGAAGACTTTTTGCAGTGAGACATTGTTCATTATTCTGCTGATCAAGGCCATTTCGATGAAATGCTGTTTGTATTCTGGAAAATGTTTTTCAGGGTAGTGTCCAAAGTAGAAAACAAATGAATGACTCCCGAGATGTCACACTTTCATTTGTGTAGTTCTCACTCATATCGGCTAAATGGACACACTGGACAACCTTTAGTTACACTGAAATATACAAAGGAAACTAAAGTGTACGTGGTTTCTATCATCAGCAGCAAAGCGGCTCTTCACTTGGCTTTGAGTCGAGAGAAGGAAAGACACTCCCCTGAAGAAACCCAGTATGAACTCCAAGGATCAACCAGCATCAGTCCAACATTAACTGATCACCAATCACCTGGGTGAAATCGAGCATAGAGTCATATAAACCAGAATTAAAACAGCAAGTAGCACCAGAATCATCATCAAACAAGCACAGACTGGTATGTGCAAGCATCACACCAGTGATAAATCAATAACAAAACTTCCAAAAATGTAATCATGCACCAGCAACAGACCAGCATGTTGTTCTTATGAGTGGTGAGGTAATTCTGGGGTGAAGGGAAGCTCTGCCAGAAACGCAATTCATTCATTGTAAATATTTAAAGTACTTTGTTCTTAATGCAAATATGTGTGGTCTCAGCACAAAAACACTCAACAGTGCCAACCCGTGGTCCAACATACTAACATTTTCGGCATTTCTGCCATTTTCAAAGCTGAGATGAAAATGAAACGATGCATTGCAACTTAAAACCATTGATAGAATTTGAAAGTGCACATTTGAATTGATTAGATCATAGAAACAAGTTTTGTTTTTTGGTTTATCATAGTTAATGTTGGTATGATCCTTGCAAACTTAAAGCTGCATCAGATACCTCATTCGCTTTTATGTCTCGTTCTGTGCCTGTAAAGAGTTCAAATGTGACTACGAATAAACCACGAAATCTCTTCAAATCTGAGCCTGGAAAAAAAGAAAAGAAAAAGGAAGAACCGCATCTCACAGTCTAACGCCTTTTGACTTCTAAATAAGACTGGAACCTAAGAGGCCATTTAGCTCGCTATAATCAAATAAGCCCAGTTTCCCCAAATGCAAACACTTCTCGCCTCACTGTCTCTAAGGATGCTGTGGCTGAGGCAGCTCTAGGAAAATGCAACGACTTCTAAAATGTCCTCTTGTTTTTGTTCACCTTATATTACCAAGTGCTGCACAATAAAAAAAAAAAAATAGCTGCAATTATTGTAGCTTGCTTTGTGGTCTTAATTTTACAGTCCAATCATTGATTCGGTAACCATTTCATTTAGTTTGATAATGTGTTCGAGACCTCTCTGTATGTTTTGCCATGCTTGATCATGGCATTATGATTTTCTCCTTTAAGCACCTGCACTTATCCTTGCATATCAAGTAATTCTATTCGATAATGTGATGCAGCCACACGGGCAATCTTTTCACATTTAAGAACACAGTGCACTTTACAATTACACAGTGTATTGAGGAGGTCTGTGTGCGACGGATTCAAGCAGATTTCCAGTGTTGCTCAAAATAACCTTGAGTAAATTTTCTACTTTTCAGTGATTTGAAATGCTGTCAGTACGCATCACAGTCATACAGTAATTTGTTCATCTGCACATGTGCGAGTAGACGGACAACAAGAACGCTTCCGGAATGCTGCATCGTAAATGCGAAACCATAAGATGATATAATGTAGATGTGACCTCAAGTAGTCTCAAGAAGCCACTCAGTATTTTAAGATGCCTCAATGTAAGTTGTATTGGCCTTTAATAGGTCATAAACATGACTTGTAAATATTCAGATTATAGATCATCTTCCTTCAACTATCAGTCATCAGTAGAGATTTGTACTTTTCACATTTGGTACTTAACGGTACCAATTTCCAGTACGTTTTTGTGTGTTTATGTGATAAATTGCATTCTGTTCAAGTGGTTAGCAACCCGATACAGCCTGGTTCTCATTTTAAGAAAAAGGTTGAAAATCGTACAGTTTAAAACAGGGTATATCAGCACACCATGTGCCCAGACAGCCTCAGGATCGTGACAGAGCAGTAGCGTGGATACAGCATTTACGGTGCTCGTTGACCTTATTTGAGGTGCTGCTTTTACGTAATATTTATGTATGCCTTGGGTGTGTTGCCGTCTCAATTATGTACATCTGATTTACTTGTTTAAAACACCAGCTTTGTCTCAGAGTAAACGATGCTTGTATTTACCATTTTGTTGAATGTTAACGTTAAGAAGCTGGCATTTTATTGATCCTATCAGGAGTCGTTCCTATGGAAACAACAGAGAACAAATCACTTCATTGGGTATACACAAATTATTTGGTGGCTGGCTGAAAGATATAATAAACATGAGATCAAGAAGCTGCTGTTTGAATTGGTCACATTCATAATGTGCTTCCTAAGTATATAATCTGTTGGCTTTGCAGAGTTTAAAGAGGTCAGACATTTTCAGTTTGAAGGTGAGTCAGATGTGTGAGTTTACAACAATCAGGTCATTGTGCTTCTCCGACACACTGAGTGGAGGTAAAATGATTGAGGTGGTTTGGCTGTGTGATTAAGATGCTCCCGCGGGGTTAGAGGTAGAATGAAGATGAATAGATGCACTTTTGATTGCAAGAAATGTGGCACATGGGATGACGGATAATCATAAGAATGTCCTCAGATAAAATAGTCAACGCTCCCCAGGACTATAAACATCAGTAACTCCACCAAAAAGTTCAAGTGTTTTCAGCCGGAATCAATGCAGTCTTGACCCCTTGAGTGTTTCAAGAACAAATTTACGGATTTTTTGGAAATAAAAACCTTCTGCTCTTGTGGTCTTCTGGAAAACCAATATGTAACAAGTCGATAATTTAGAAACTCCAGGTAACTTGTACGCAAATAGTTAAAATAAAGTAGTTGATATTCTACTGAAGCCAGTAATGCAGGAATATAAGACTAGCAGTAGTTATTCACGTATTCCAGCCAAAGAATAATTTCATGAAAGCTGCATGGATAAGCTGCATGGATAAGCTTTGTAATACACATGTATGAACTGCACCTAGAATTATATTCAAACCACAAACATTCAGCAAGTAGCAGAGCTTTTAGGTATATAGATCTCAACGTGGTGATCAACCATCTTACCCCTCAAAGCAAAGCAGTTCTGAGTTGTTATTGTCTGCTCTGAGAAGCACAACAGCTTCCATTTTGTTAAAAGCAGCGTTTTAAAGAAAATTGCTGCAATATGGGGTTGTCTGCTCTTGAGCTTAGATCAGTACTTTTAGCTAATTAAAAAAAGAAGTTGCACAAATTGCCAAAAATTGATGCAGTTTTGACAATTGAGGTTTATTGTGAATTTAACATTGGCTTATTGACTGCTGGACTTAAGATGTTCTTCCATTTTGTTGAAGTGTCTTCAAAAGGTAAAATATAACCCGGTGATCTTCTGAGGCATGGATGGGGGTAGAAACTATGATTTTTGGTTTTCAAGATTAATGCCTTACCACTTGGCCACCACGCCACTCCAACAGACAGTAAAGGTTTGCACTGCCATCATAAAGATACTTTTCGTGTTTTAAAAAGCAGCCTCAAGACCCACCTTTTTAATTTAGCCTTTAATTAGATGACTACCTCACTTACTTTCCTTTTCTTTCTTTGTCGTATGTAAACCGTGTTTTACCTCCATTTCTTTGATTTCATTTATAAATTCATTTTAAAAGCTCTTATTTATTTTACCCCTGTACCCTTTTTGTGTTCGGCCCAAACCAAAGTTTAGAAAAGTTCGGCTCCACACACGTTCATCAGGTTTGTGCTCTGATGGTACACAGTTGATGACCTTTGGTAACTGCCTCGATTTTTACACACAAAACATCCAAACATGTGGTTGGAACAACAGATGAGCAGCCTTGTTTTCCTAATGAATCCCATTACGCCATGTTGTACTGTTTTTATTACACTTGGTCAAATGCAGTAGAGACAAATTGCATACTCTTAGGGTTGAATGATCATAATTCTGCCTCTCTGTTTGGGTGACCAGAGCTCAAGCGTCTGCTAAATTAGGGGTGATATTTTGCTTGGCATTACAGCTAGAAACGATAGATGTATGCACAGCTGGCCACTGAGCCATGAAAACTTTGGAATAGTGGTTCATTCCTGTACTGTAGTCTTTTTTTTTTTCTCTCCGTTTTCTATTTATTCATACCAGAGGGCATCAAGGTAAAGTACTCCATCAATGAATTATTGGAAGTTTAGGAGAGCGATGGTGGGAGGGGAACAGAAAAAAGCTCTGCAGAATTTTCAGTAAGGTTGCCAACTGAGGAGTTATCTACTCTCTGCTTTGGGAAGGTAATCAATTTCTGTTCTTTTTTCTGCTGGAAAACAGCTTCACACTTTCTCCTCTGCAGATTTATTGGCACTCTTGGCCATACTTTTGAGGTTCTGCTGGGTCTAAATATAATTTATACTTTTGGGTGCTGTAATTCTCAAATCGACATTATGGAGGACTGGATGAACCTAGAAGGGAATGAATTAACAGAAAGACAAAAGGCAAACAGAAGCAATAGAGAATAGTGTCAATTGTAAAATGGGAATCATGAAAAAAAAAAACTGACACACTGAAGGAATTTTTCTTGTTCTCAAATTCTTGCCACCAACTGTAAGAATTGATGGGATTCAGCAAGAACTTACATTTTGGGTTTGTGATTATAAATGTCCCTGGATTTGTGTTGAGAATTCTGAGAATCAGAGAATCGCATGGGATACCTGAAGGGATCTCTATACTTTGGAACAAAGAACAAGAGACCCGCATAATCCTGGTGGCATCATCTGTATTCTTCCTTGTTGCCACCTGATGCCACAGAACCATAAGTATGCTCGGCAGATCTTCAGGGAAGAGAGGATCATGGATTTCGACTTCGTCGACGCTGTGATCTAAGCAGAGGAGGAGAATTACTTACTAATTCCCCTGTAGACATGACATCTTTGTGTTTTCATTTCAGAAATGTTTCTACAGTTTCAGCAACGTTTTGAAAATGATGTCCCTTTATTTTGAAATGACAGAAACACAGGTAATGATGTAGTTAGCATGTAGGGCCACTTGTGGGTGTTGTGGTATTTGTTTGTTTCATAAAGTGAAACCACACACATAAGTTGGATTGCTATTAAAAGTGACTGTCAACTATAAAACTACAAAGTCCTAGGAGAATATAGACTGAGAGTCATGACACTTTTGAGCCTAACATTATTGTTATCTTCCATCTACTCACAGAAGTACACTACGTCTGTGATGCACATACGCATTATTAGCATTTAGTTATGCTTCTCTCCAGACGTATTTGGTCTATATTTGATTTGCAGGGAATGCAGTTCTGGAAAGAAAATTAAAAAAAAAAAAACATTCATGGAAAAAAAAAAAATACCCAAGTTCTCAAAAAAAACATTCCCCATGCTACCTTCTTCACAAACTGTAACTTGTATTTAAGGGAAGCTGATTACCAGTTCAGCCAATATTGATTAAGTTTCCATTATTTCCTTTTTTACTTTAAATATGAAAAAGAATCTGACAGAACTTTGATTTTGTGAAGTATATTTACTTTATAGAGCTTTATTTTCCGATGCCGGCCTGCTTCACACGCCCGTAAGCTGAGTTTGAAGACATAAAAACCTCAAAAGTTTGGACTTGGAATCAGAACAGTGGCTGAACATAGAGGCTGGAGGCTACCACAGCTGCTACCAGAATAACCTACCCAAATCCTTCACCCAAACTGTGGGCAGTGGAGTTGCATTGTGACTACTGTGTGCATTGCATGTGGAATATCTAAAAAATATATATATATATTGTTTTAGTTCTGATATAGCGAGTGATGGAGTTTGAGCCCAAACAGAAAACCTTGTCGGTACTGCTTGGCAGCGTACACATGAAAATCAACATTTTCTGCCTGAGATAATATTGTGCTAGAAATCCACAATATCCATCCATCCATCCGTCCAACAAATAATATATCACCATTCTGCACATTGAGACCTATTGCTCATTAGAGAAAACTATAGATTACAAGAAAAGAGGCTTTTTTTTTTTTTTTGATTCAGAATAAAGAAATTGTTGTTGAGCAAACATATGCACTCGTAATTATATTTGCAGATAAAAGCCCAACATGCACAAGTCGCAGGGAGGGTACACAGGAGCACTGTTATCGATGGACTGGGGCTCTATCACAGGAGTAAGTAGTGAGTGGTACAGTGCAGATAGGAGGCCTGAAATTGAACTTGGTTTTGTTAGAACAACAGATAAAGTCGGTTGCTCTCACTGAATTGCCGATACGGCTAGCAGGCATGAAAATAAGACCAATATGTTGAAAATCCCGCAGGAACACGGTGAATAATACAAGCAGAGCTGTCTGATAGCATTTGCGAGGCAGACCAAACACAAAGAGGAAGTTTCAGAAGTGAAGAGGAAGAAAGGGAATGTCAAGCAAAAGGAATACATATATAGTATTATAGCATAATGGCTCCTCTGCACATACTGTACCTTTGATCTGTGGTCTTAATGAGAACTGTTACAATGAAATGAATTGAAAAGAACAATATGACTTGCTCAAACAGAATACATTATTGTGGTGCTTGGAGCCAAAGAAAACGCAACTTTTCAAAAACATTCAAGTCTATTTCCATGGAAGTGGGGCAAAGGTAACTTTTCTGAAATGATGCGACTGCACTTGTGCACTACAGCTGGCATAAATAATTCTTTTGCACATGCGCGAGTAAAAGGATAATAAAAATGTTTGCCTACAGTGTCGTGACTTTTGACACCATCAGTAACCATGTCGGATTCGAAATTATTAAAGGCCCTGTTTACACAACATTTTTTTAAATAAAAATGCAAAACTTTGGTTGCATTTTGCGTGTCTTTTTAGAAAACAACGCTGCTCCAAATCACTTGAAATGCAACTTTTTGGAAAATATAGCTCTCAAGGTCAAACGCCTTAAAAATGCGTATCGGTGAAAATGATGGGAGACCACATTTCTCAAAAGCTGCTACTGCAATGCATACCACAGCCATAGTAAATACTTGCAATTGTAGCTGAACAATATGAACAATGTTTGCCTCCAGAGTGTCATGGCCCCCAGTACATATTTCCCTTATACTTACAGTAGTAAGTATAAGGTAGTCTTACAGTCGACAGCCACCTTAATAACAACCCAACTTGCTCGTCTGTCCATACGAATGTCCGTGTACTCACTTTGTTAATGGTTATCACGTATTGTTGTCGGCATGCATGTGTGCTTGATCTCATCAAAAAAAAAACAAAAAACTATCAAATCCCGGCCCAAGATATTAACTTCACAGTTTTCAGTATTTCTGACATCTTTTTTTTTTTTGAAAGCGTCAAAAGCATTTATAGCCAAAAACATTTCGGAAACAAAAATGTAAAAACGATGCATTTTCACTTGAAATATTGTGTGGTTAGCACGCTCAACATCACCGTCTATAGACATGATTATGGGATTAGTGATGTAATTAATATGCAGGTAAGTATGAATGAGACTGTGGGTGGGCCAGAGAGTAGCCTGCATTCAGCCATAGTTAACAACTTTGAAAATATGATAAAACAAGAACTACTGAGTATATTAAGTTACAGGTGATGATTACAGTTGAACTGTTCTACATATTGAAGTAAATTGACGTTATATCAGTACCCGATTTGGAATAGGTTTTGTATTTCAAATATTATATTATTCTCGTCTAGCTCTCACTTTGTATCATTTCCACTTTGTACCTGAAATGTACTGCTGTCATAAACGAGAGCCAGGTTATTTGTAGGCATGAGACACGTCGCAAAGAACTTGAAGTTAGCCCTGGAAAAGAAGCAAATAAAAAGCCAGAACTGTGCTTGTAAAAGTGAGAAACCTTTTCCCATAAAATCACGAGTTGTTTGCTTCCATCCCCTCTTTTACAAAAATTATGGTCGTCGCTATCACTCTCACTTTGAAGGCACGCAGAAGAAAAGAGCGTGGAGAGAAGAGAGATAAAGAAAAATATGAGCAAGCCAGCGAGAGAGAGGCGGAAAATGCGAGAAGAAGAGTACAAAAAAAAAAAGACAATTTGTCAGGCGGAGCCGATGCTGAAGCTGCACAAAGTAGAGAGCTGTCCGGTAGAAGAGGCTCCTCTTTTATTCCAGTTATGTGCTTGTCTCATTTGCAGCTCACGTTTCTGTTTTAATTTTACTGTTTTTAATTATCTACCAGAGTTGCAAAATCCTGGGAATTTTTGAAGTTGAAAACTTTCTATGGGGGATTTATGGGAATTTATGGGAATGTTTAAACAGGAGTAACCAAGGAATTTGCTCTGAGTAGGGCACTAAATTATGTTTTAGCATAATCTTGACTAAAACAAGCAGATTTCATGCAGGTACAGTTGAATATCTCAGCCATTCCCCCATCACAAGTACACATGATTTCTTTTGAGCCCACAAAACTAGACTACTGACGCCACGTATTTCAGCCTGTGGACATTTTGTAGTAATATGTTTAGCATATCGGATGTACTACTAATGTTCAACTTACAAATATCACGTAAAAATGTCAATTATGCATCAATGGAGTGACAAAACATGATTAGATTAAGTCAAATATTTCCAAGATTCGCCGGCTTAACTACCCATGTGCATTATCCTGGAAATGTTGCACGCCTTTGCAACCCTATTCAGTGATTGGTATTCACTACCTTTCTCAGCAATGTTCACACACCTGGGGGGACGAAGGTAATTTATCAGCTGAGACTTATGACACTGAGACTTTGCTCTTCTTGTACGCCATATGAAGAGGGCCTGTCCAAAGTGTCTGTGTCAAACGGACGGACCCACTGTTCAATAAACCCTCCCCTCGTCTCTCATTCTACTTTGTCTCCTGGCTGTTTTCTGCCTTTAAGTCTGCCTCCTTCCTCCTCTCTCTTTTTGGCGTTTTGTTTCTCCAGCATCTCCGCAGCCATCCATCTGTAAAATCCAGGTAGTTGGATGTGTCGGCCCTCCAAAAGGGCAGCGCGAGAAAGCATTAGGCCTCATGTAAATGTTACAAACCCCTTTAACACCTGTTAATGTCAGCGGCAAATAGTGCGAAATGGCTCTGCCACATTCTCTCGTTTACACTTGACATTTAAAGTGATTTCAGTTGCTCAGCTAAAAGCAGAGTTCTCTTTCTCTGGCTAAAATGCAGCATTTATACGATTGAAATACCTTCGGTGACTTGTTACCCGTGAACAAGAGAACCGTTGAACTTTCCCGCAGCAGTATTGGATAACAACAACAAAGTTTTCAAACTTCCGTGATTTCTGTCCTCGTCTGGCAGCCTCTGAGTTTGCGTTTGCTCTTTTCACATTCCTGTGTACTTTGCACCTGATTGGCCACATCTCCAGAACATGAAATTGACGCCCAGTTTAAGAAATACTCACTCCACACAGCCGTTTCAGCTCTCACACCCCATTTTTCTTAGCTCAGTTCACTTCGTGCATCAAAAGCACGTTTCATTTATACCTATTCATCACACTAATGGCAGACACAGGCAGACTCATTTCACTTTAAGTTTGAATAAATTTATTTTTTGGGTTTTTCCACACCACACCATCAATCTGGATAGGTATGACAACCTGGGTGTTCATCAATTGATTTACACCTACCACTTCCCATAGTCAGCTGGGACAGGTAGCAATGCCCCATGATACGGACTAACACAAATGGATAGTCACTTAATGTTTGATTTCAGTAAGTTTTGCCTAATTTGTTAAAAACGTGTTGAGTCTTTCTCTCTCGACTGTGGCTCCAGTTTACCACTACTGTTGAACATTCCTAACTGATAGAGCTTTTTTTTTTTTTTTTTTTAAAGGAAAGCAAGTTGTTATTTTTATTCCTGTCAATTAAAATCTGGGCTTGAGTGGGCTGGGCTGAGTTATGCACATCTGTGACATAAAGACAATTGCTACTGCTAGTCAATCAGATGTATTGCATTGAAACCTCCCCGCAACTGCCTCAGTGTCAGGGGCTTGTGTGTGCCAATAGTTGGAAAATTCCAGTTACTAGTGTGCAAAAGACTTGCACTTTTTGACTGAACTCACTGGGAACATTTGCTTTTCAGTTGGTCAGTCATGGCTTTTGAGCTGGTCTATCGGGATAATCCTGGGCTTGAAGCAAAGTAATCCACTGAGACTGTGTTGCATGCAGTAAAATATAAATCCTACCAAATATTGAAACAACAGTTTGATGGTTCTATATTTTTGTAATAATTTTGAACTATTCAATTTCATATTGGTGCATATAAATGGGCAATAAATACAGATGTTGAATGACACAATGTGTCTGATCTTTCTAATATTACTGTAAATTCTGAGCTCCACAATCCTCAAAGACATCTTCAAACTTTAAATTCCTCTGACAACAACCTGCTTCCAGAATGACTGTTTTCTTTTATTGTCACTGATGGCAAATGGCTTCGCACCCTTTGGTCATTATCTGCAGAAAGCCTGTTAATTGCTCAGCCAACAGCAACATTTGTACCTAATCTGATTATAGGACCTGGATCTAAAATCAATTTCCTCTTGTCTGCCCCTGACGACAGCACTCTGTCTTGTTTGACCTTGAACAACTGGTGAGAATAAAACCCTCTAGATTTAGCCAGTTACCCAGCATGTTGTATGCAGGAGGAGCATCCAAGATAGGGAATTTATTGTTATTCCAACTCTGCCACTGGGATAACAAAAGCACTTTGTATATAATATCCACAAACTGATCATCAAGCCGTATCAAATGCAGCTGGGTCCCTCACAATAATGAAAGATCCAGCCCAGTACTTTCATTACTGATACTCAACTTTTGAGATGCTAAAATTACCATTCTTTAGCTTTGACACAACCTTTACCTTGCATATTAAGACTAATAAGTGATTTTCCTACAGAGCAGAGAGGTAGAATTTTGGGGTCATTGACTTTTTCTCCGTGGTTCAAACTGAATATAGTTCATGATTTAGATGACAAGTGATTACAGGTCAAACTGAAAGAAGATGTGATTGGTATCATTGTTGCAGCAGTGTTGCTTACTTGAAATGAGTAAGAATCTGTTTACGCACGGTTGCAAATGAAAATGCATCGGGAAAGTGATGTCTGTGAAAATGATGTCTGTTTACACCGAAATGACAAAAATGCTTAAAAGGTTGTAGTTAGAATGCCAGACCATAAGTTGGCGCTGTTGTTTGTATTTGTAATGAAACTACTTACACAACAATATGCTGTGAACATTAAAAATGTAGGATTGTTATTACGGTGACTCTGACCTATAAAACCACCAAGTCCCAGGTGAACATTGAAGAGAAGTCATGACACTCTGAAAGGAAAACATTGGGGTGCATAAACTGCAGCATTTCAGAAAAGTACAATTTATCACCATGTATATGTAGATGAGTCTGAGCATTTTCAAAAAGTTGCAATTTCATTAGCTCCAAGCGCTGTTGTCGTGGAAACACACAATGCAACAAAAGCTTTCAGTTGACTCTCCGGGGCTTAAAATTGCTTTTGATGAGAACAGATCTGGTGAAATTTGCCAACAGGGTGCCTAATAGCTCACTTGCTCTCATAATGCAGAACACATTTCCATAGTTTCAGTGAATATATGTAAAAATAATTCCGGGAATAATATTTCTGGTCTTGCACTTACACAGTGATTATTAAGCTGGGAAAAAAAGTCACATAAATCTACTGAATATATCATCTTATTACATAAGTAGCGTGATACACCCATGCTTATAAAAGCCACAATTTAAAAAAAGCCATTGTAAATGTTTTGTTAAGCTCTCATAAATTCTGTGAGCCTCTGAACGATAAATCTCGACATCACTGAAATGTGTTGCTTGACAGTTCAAAATGGACTGAGCCATCACAGCTTATTAGCTTTGCAATAATTTAACTTCCTCATTCGGGGTATTAACTGCTCCACAAAAGGGTAATTGTTTGCAGACACTTGTGAGACAAATGTCAAAGTTACAAATCTGCCATTTGAATATACTATTAGAACAGATTGTCTGTTTAGGGGTGGTGGGAAGACAAATAAGATCAACAACAGCCCTTACACATGCTTAAACAAAACATATGTATTACATTCATACAGTTGTATAACCAAGAGCTAAATTGATTGATGGGCAGATTTGTCATTGTGGTTGAAAGAATGTTGACACTTGCTGGGGTTACACAAAATAGCCACAAATAACTAAAAACAAAAACTAATTCTGGTAATTATCTTCTGACATTCTGTTACTCATGTGAAGGTGATACAGGTTCTGAAATATACTGAAGTGCAAAGTTAACTCATGATACACAACATTGCAACATACTTAAAAAAAATATTTCAACCAGCACCTGTCCTTTGTTAGAAAATGAGGAATTTTAACTGATAGAACGTTCATGAGATGCTGTTAAAAAATAAATAAATATAAAAATGTTATGAAATCTCTTCTTACTGATTCCCTTTGTTAGTAACGGTCACTCAAACTCAAACACAAAAACAGACTGAAGAGTGTAACTAAAAACTGCAAAATCACACATTACCCACTCAACATCTGTAATGTTTTATACAAGAGGAACACGATGGTAAAAGCTTAGGTAACCTTGACGGACCGCAGTCGTCCTCTGCTTTCAGTAATTTGTGCACACAACAACTCTTTTGTTCCAATTGTCAACGGTCTCCTCAATCACTGTAAATTGATGTCTTGTGTCAACAATGTTTTCTACAACAAATTGCCTCTTGAGGATAATACGCTTTACCTTGACTTTGACCTTATTTCAGGCAATTTCAACAGTTTGTTTTGGCAAACATGCCATAATCTCTAACTTTTGTTTGGGAAAAACGTGTTACTGTAAAGGATGAATAACTGTGGTCAGTTTGTATTTCATAAAATCAGGTGTGTCTTATAGTATCTTGTGTTGTATAATGTTCATATTTGTTCTCTGTCTTGAGAACATTTTGCTATGTGACCTTGGATTGCTTATGGAATATCTCTGTACTGATATGTGTTTTGCAAAGGTCTGTATGCTCTCTTAACATGTAAATCCCATATAAACAGAGGGGCGGAAAACTACTTAATTGAAAAGTGTATTTCAGACATGTAGGCACAAATCAAATTATTCAAAACTACAACATTGACCATAAACACACAAATCACATAAATATAACAGATCAAAGCCAAAAAATAGGTTATTGAATAAATAATATCGAAATGTGTGCGAAAAGGAGCAGGACCTAGCCTAAGCTTATTTACCCCTACCCCTTCTTTGCTACAAAATTGCACATTTAATGTTTTATTTATCAAATGTAGTGTATGGGGGGGGGGGGG
>OMNM01033804.1:21932-71649 GCA_900302745.1 Parablennius parvicornis | reverse complement strand
TCAGCTGTACCTCTAGCACCAGGAGCCCCACCGTCCTCCATGGCAGCAGGGGCCAACCCATCCCAACGGGATTAGGAGTTTGGGTACTATTGGGGACATTGTCGACTCAAAATGTGCCAAGTCATTTTTTCTACAAGCAGACATTCTCTCCAATGTAATGTGGTCTAGAAATACGTTTTTATATAACTTTATATTCAGATTACCTTTGGATTTCCAGTTCATGAGGATAGCCTTTTTTTTTAGAGACTTAGAGAGACCAGGAACATGCAGGACTCCTTTTTCTCTTTTTTAATCTCTGTGAGATTACTCAACAGGCAAAGTGCTGGTGAAACTGGAACAGGGTGATCCAGGCATAATGATAAGTCTTCACAGATCTTTTGCCAGAATGTTTGGACTGGTGTACACAGCCAAAGTGCGTGTAGATAGGTATGAGGAAGATCATCGGTGCAGTTTGACGATACGTTTGTAGAAGTGAGACCCATCCTGAACATCTGCTGTCCTGTGTAACGAACTCTGTGAAGGATCTTGTAATGTATGAGCTGTATATTGATGTTTTTGGTCACTCTGAATGTATCTGTACAAATTTGTGACCAAAACATTGGGTCCGTGTTGATGTTGAGATCTTCATCCCATTTGGAGATGGGAAAGGATATTGTGATATTTGAAAATGACACAATTGAGACAATTTTAGAAAGTGATTTTGGTGTTGAGATCTTCATGAGGTTGTTCACTCTCTGAGGTAAAATCAGGTCAACCTGCTCTAGTTTGTATAATTGACTTAAGCTGAAGATATTCCAGATAGTTGTTTTGACTGATCCCATGTGATTCAACTAAGTCAATAAATGTAAGAAAAGAGTTATTGTAGAGGAGTTGTTCTAAGTTCGTTGTTCTTTTATTTTGCCATCTTGGGAAGTTTATTGGTTTATTTCTTTGCAGGATGTAGTAATTGTTCCAGATGGGTGTGAGTTTGCAGAGGGTGAGTGAAGATCCATTCATTTTAAAAAATTCCCAAGTACATTTTTAAGATCCAACACACTGCTATTAACTTCAAAGTGTGAAACAACAAATGTTTTAATTTCTTTTGTGGGAGTCAAAAACTCATTGTTAGTTTGTAAAGTTACAGGCACTTGCTTGATGAAGGGTTGAATAAATTCTTCTCTGAGGACATACACCACAGACTTCATGAGCCTCATTTGCATGCCAAAATGACCCATCTGTGCACGATCATATGTTTGCTGCAGGAGCCAGAGACAGTTTCTATTCAAAACATGCGGGCTGGGGAGAGGCGGGTGGCGGACCGCGCACCCAGAGGAATTCACCTTTCACTGAGAAACACGCTCCCAGCAGTTGCTACGGGTGACATGAGAAATGTCAGCGACTCTTTCCTCCTCTTTCGTAACTCTGAGCCATGAAGAAGAAACACTGTATATAATGGAGGCAGGCACTGGTGATACCCCCCTCCCTGCGGGCGGCCTTTCAGTGCAGGGAAATGCCACCCATCCAGTCGGAGTGAGACGGAAAGAAAAACACACCCTGACCACTTTGCTGGAAAAGCGTCTTGGACGGGCGCTGACATGCTTCCTCTTTTCCGTGTGGTTCAGCTGCTGGTGCAGTTAGCCAGCCATCCACGCTCTCATGTGGTTTCAGAGGTCAGAGGTCAGCTGTATGAACGAAAGAATGTTTCAGACGCCGAGCTGACATGCACCTGCATCCATCTGTGGTCTCTCTCCAGCTTTGTGAAATGAATCTATTGAGCCCGTGATTATTTTTGAAGGGGTTGGTCCGATCATAGGAATCCGTCCCGTCAGCACAAACACTGTCACATATTCTCAATGAATGGCTCGACTCAGTGCTGAATGAAATCAAGGAAATTTTACATTTTCCCTTTTTGAAAATAAAGACAGTCAGCAGATGTGATGGTATGAATTCACAGTGACTTATGCATGAGGGCGCAGATATTTTCCATCAGCAGTGAGTAAAGTTATGATCCAAATAGATTCTTCAGGGAAAATGTAGTCACATGATGCTTCTTAATTCTTTTATGAATATAGTCTGGGTTTCAAGGAATGTGGAACACAGAGACAACAGGCTACCAGGCCTGTCAAGGCCCAACGAGGTCAAATGGAGGAAATGATTTGACCTACTTGTCATATAACACTTGATGTTTTTAATGTTCTTCAAGTCGTGCAAGAATATTATTTAATGGCAATTAAGCATAGCTCATCTTCTAGTTGGACGTTTTTAGTTTAGCACATGTGACAGACGTGACAGAGTCTGGAGACGGCGTGGAGAACGTTATGCTGCCTGCAACATCCTCCAGCATGACCGGCTTGGCAGTGGATCAGTGATGGTGTGGGCATTTCTTTGGATGGCCAAACAGCCCCTCAAGTGCTAGCCAGACGTACCCTGACTGCCATTAGGTACCAGGATGAGATCCTCAGACCCATTGTGAGACCATATGCTGGTGCAGTGGGCCCTTGGTTCCTTCTTAGGCATGACAATGCCAGGCGTCATGTGGCTGAAGTGTGTCAACAGTTCTTCCATGATGAAAGTACTGATGCTATGAACTGGCCTGCCCGTTCCCCAGACCTGAATCCAATTGAGCACATCTGGGACATCATGTCTTGTTCCATCCACCAATGTCATGTTGCACCACAGACTGTCCAGGAGTTGAATGATGCTTTGATCCAAGTCTGGGAGTCAGGAAAACATCCGCCGCCTCATCAGAGGAATACCGAGGCGTATACATGCACGTGGAGGCCACACACACTACTGAGCCTCAGTTTGACTTGTCTTGAGGAATTTTTGTTGACGTTGGATCAGCCTGCAATGTGATTCTCCACCTTTATTTTGAGTATGATTTCAAATCCAGACCTGAATTGGATAATAATTTTGATTTACATTGACAATTTTTTGTTATTTTGTTCTCAACGCATTCTATTATATTTTGAATCAAGACTTTCAGCTGCAATATTTCATTAATTGAAATCTAGGATGTGTTATTTTAGTGTTCCCTTTATTTTTTTAGAGCAGTGTATGCAACATGTAGTTTTAGCATTTTTGAACAATCTTAAGCGAAGTACAAAAAAGCACGTGGTGAGTCAAAACAAATTCATTTTAATTTCAGATCACAGCACTTCACTTTTGACAGACGAAAAAAAAAAATCTTCAGGTAATCATTTCTTTTACGTGCTCCGTCCCAACGTTTACAGCACACGCCAGTCTGACATCATGATACACATCCTAACCAGGAACGAAAAGGAGCGAGCGTGTCTGGAAAGCTAATAGAGGTTGTGGGATGGCCGGGCTCATCAGAGCAGACGGATCAGGATGCTATAAAACCAGTCAGAAACGGGAACGGACAGTCTCTCCTTGCGTGAACATTAGAACTAAGAATACCCTAATAAGGTTTTTTTTCTTTTGCATTTTTCAAAGGAAAGTACATTTAATGGTCTGTGAAACAAGCTTCTGGAAGAGAACCTTGCGGGACATGCTGGCAGTTCACACACAGAAATTTGGAAATGCTCTTTGATGTTTTTTTTCTTTAATATTACAAATAGATTTGACTTCATGATTTTTCTGTGCTGACCACTTCATACTCTCTTTGCTGACAGCTTTCATCTGCTTTATGGAGCAGCGAGGAACTGCAATTACGCTCCCTATAAAAAAAGGAGTGAAATGTGTTTAATTTTATGAAATAATGTCCCATCAATTTTATGAAAGCGCAAATGAAAGTACCAGATTATTACACTCTCTCACACTGAACACTAAATGGATTAAAAATCAGGCTGCTGCACCACAAGAAGCTTTTCGCCTCTTCTGAGGGAAGTCTGAGGTGAACTGATGCAGAACGGTGCTGTCACTCTTATTAAATGTACGAAAAGTCACCCAAAGACAAATTACAGACCAGAGAATGAGGCTGCAGGAGCAACACTTCACATCCTTCACAGAGAACTCGGCCCAGCACGACGCAGCAAATCATATCGATTGGAATCAACAACAAGGCACCAACAAGGTCAACAAACAAGCTTAAAATGTAAAAAAAACATCATGTTTTCGAATTCAAAATCTGCAGCTACAACATTCGGTCAGTGATTCCGAAGCCTTGTTCGTTTTCTTCTAAGTCGGGGTGTGAAACACATTTCAGTTCAGGAGCCACAAACAGCTGAATTTCACCCCGAGTGGGTCGGATTGGTAACATAGAGTCACATTTAAGTTTTTCTTTGTTGTTGCGTTAAGAAGATTTGAAAAAATCAATGCCTCTTGTGAGCCAGTTTTGGCCCACAGGCCTTATGTTTGACTGTCCAACATGTTGTAATGTTGCTTTGCAGTATTAAGAATAAATATATATTCAGGAAGTGACTGATTATGTATTTTTCTGCCAAAAAAATTAATAACTGACATTACTAAAATCATTCAGCTTCTGATTCTGCTGAATAGTTTACTAATTGTTGAAGAAGCGGATGTATTAGAGGACAATGTGATGAAGACAGGCAGAACCTCACATCATGTTGATTGTGGAAAAGTCAGAAGTCATATGTGGTCACCTTGCAAAGAACAATAAATAACTTGACCAAAACCAAGGATAAGAAATAAACTGAACAAATGAAACATTTATAGCCACTTAAAAACTGAAATGTTGTATTAGATGGTGCCAGTTTACCTCTAATCCGCCCTAGAAAACTTCATGTACATTCATTACAAGGGTGTCAAATTTAACACTTCAAAGAACACAAATATTTTAACACATTTCTTAAGTTTTGGACACAACAAAACGCTGACTTGAGCTGAAATATTGTTGATGCTGTTGAAATTGTGTTGTATGTGGCGCCTGAACTAAAATGAGTTCAACCCCGCTGCTGTAGATTGCTGGGAAAGCTAAGGAAACATATACAAGTTTGAAATGATGCTTGAGTTGTAGGTAACCATGTTAAATGCTGTTTTATATCTTAAAAAATGGCCTCCATATACATTAGGCCTTTTCAAAACTACTTGCCCTGGTTATAACTCAGAGAGTCTGTAAAAGTGAAACCTTCCTGCTTCCTTGGCTTAATGTGATTCATTCAGCATTAATCAGAAAATTGACCTTGTGTTCTCAAGTTTAAGTGACATTTTCTTTTTAATCACTGCTTTTTTTCCTCTGTAGTATTTTCAACCTGCATCTTGGTCACACCAGCTGGTTCAGATCATTTCTGAAAAGAGTTAATGTGTCTATTTTTATTTTAAACCGGTGTCATTGTCATATCAGTGTGGTGAAGTTCACACAGCGAAGAGAGCTCACTGTTTGAGTGAATAGAGCATGAAGCTGCAGAATGAAACAAAGTTTTAATGTGTTTGTTAGTGTTTCTGCTTTCAACAGAGGGTTGTTTCCCCCTCCGTTTGGTTCGAGTCCATGCAGCATTTATCAGGCCATGCTGGATTGTCACACATAATGGGCATTGCTTCCTCAAGGCACAGCAAAAGACATGAATAACAAACTACAATCTGTTAACATTCATCTTCATTAGAAAGACTTTGACCCTTTGCAGCGGAAGTGAAACAGAAATCTTGCAAACATTAAATGTGTTCAACAAAAATTAAAAGATAAAGATATTAATTACTCCATTTATACAATGTAATCCACATGCAGTTGAGTGTTGAAATATGGTTAATGGCATATGATGGTGTTCTGATTTTACAATTTGTATCAGAAACCAATGGAAACTAATTTTTTTGGGATCAAATAAGCCACAAAGAAATAATTCTGAGCCACTGTGGTAACTACATATATCTGTTTCTGGAATTTATACAAATATAGGCTGGAAAATAATTTTACTTTCAGAGTGTAAATATCCTTATTTCATATTATCAGCTAAAGAACTGGAACCATTTTGCTCTGCTCCCTTCAAAATGTTGATAATTCAGGATGCGTTTCTAGTCCTTAAAGACTGATATCGTTCTCATATAGTCAGAAATGGTGTCATTTCAAGCTATTTCACATATTCTGTGTCCAAAGACAAGCTAAGACACAACTAGATCCTTTTAATCTTCCCACCTGACGTTATCCAAGAAACAAAACTCGTGTGTTCATAATAACGTTAAAGAATTAATAAATGAATATGAATGAAGTCTTACTTTCAAAAACAACACATACAGAGTCCCAAAGCACAATATCAACGACACAGAAAATACTGTAGCAAAAATAGCAACTTCCAATCGGTACTGGTTACATGGGGCTTCAGGGTCGAGTCGAGCTGCACGTGTCTCTGGAGAGCGCGTACATAAATTACAGTACGTCTCCGAGTCCCATCGGGCCCTCCTTCTGTCTGCTCTCTCACTGCAGATGGCTTCACAACTCGCTGGCCTCACCCTCGGAGGAACCAGATATCACCCGAGCCCGGGCCGCTCTGTCAGTCTGCCGGGGCAGGCCTGCTCACACCGCCCACTCTCACGGGAACTTTCACCTCCACTCCAGTCCAAGCCTCCCCCAGCGCAACCCGAGGGCCAATCACCCCAGTTCCCCTACAGACTTTCAACCATTGTAAACTCAAAAAACAAAGCCTGTGATCTGCGCTGATGGATTTGGAGAGTTTCTTCCTTCATTCACAATCTTGTCTCGGGGGTCTGAGGCAGCTGTTGGAGTCTGAGGTCAGTGGTGAAAACGCAGCATTACGGCCTATAGAAATCTGTGGCGGCGTCAGTTTTGGGGGAGCCGGGGCGTTACTGGTAGCCCACAGGGCTGTCCATGAGCGGGCTGGAGCAGTACGGGTCCGGGGGGTCTTGGAGCTCGGTCTCATGGGTCTGGGCGTGCTCTTCATCGCCCTCCCCCTCCTCCTCCTCCTCCTCCGCCGGGCCGTGGGTTGAACTCTGGGAGCTGGCCATGGCGCCATAGCTGTGGTGGGCCGGGGAGGGCATCGGAGTCAGAGCCAGCTCTGGCTCCAGCAACACAGACGCCACGAAGAGCTGAGGGAAGGACATCAACAGAGAATTCATGACCGTGACACAAAGTAAATCACTGAATTCATTGAGAAACATCATAAAAGGGTGCCTGCTTGATTCATGCCATACTGCCTGCTAGACTCTATCAAAAAGTAGAACTCTTTACCAGCTGGTTAGATATTTACTAAAATATCTTTACATATTGGGCCTGATCTATGAAAACAGGGCTGTCAAACATAAAGCTCATGGGCCAAAACCGGCCTGCAAGAAATGCCAATCAGGCCAAACGCCAAGCAAATGGTAAAACCTCTAAGAAAGTTTGAAAAAATACCCATAATGCAACAACTATAGGTGAAGTTATTTGGACATTTCACTGTATTTTGCACCTGAATGTTTCATTAAAATTGGCTATGTTGAGATTGGAGTCATTTTTGGTTGTAATTTCTGGTGTGAATATCATAATTTCCATTACAATTTAAAAAAAAAAAAAAACAAGGTTAAATTTAAAGGTTGTTATGGCACTATTCTATTGGTCAGGATGATAGTGGACTGTTTGTGGCCCCTGAATTAAAATGTGCTTGACTCCCCTGTGCTAAAGGTTTGCGTGAAAACAGGTAAAAACATGACATGTGGAAGATGATCTACGAGCAGACTGCAGCTAAACAAAAGCACAAAACTACACCCTATGCGTTTAATGTGTTTGCCTTAATATGGAATCTCAGATGTGTCCAAGATTGTGAAATACTGGAAAGAGTTTATGCACAGTGTGATTAACAATATCTGTTTTTAAAAGAAGGAGCAGATCTGGAGAGAAGCGTTTCCTCAGCTGGCTCTCTATAACTATTATCAGCAGATTTTATCATGGAAACGGCTCATAAAGAAAAACAAAACCCTCAACGGAACAACAGTAAATCAACTGTAAAAACAACTGAAAGCTCAAGCTAATTCCATGAACATGTAAGTTAACATACTTTATCACGATCTTGATAAATCAGGAGAAGAATTTGCAAATGTTGAACTTTTGGTTTTGGTATTTAAGCTTCATTTATAATTTCTCTTTACCTCCATTTACATTCCAATACGAATCACATTCAGTTCACCATTTAGTGATGTTTGGTTCGTTTTGTTTTTTGCAAATAATTAGAAGGGATCCTGCTGAGTGTCACGGTGGTGTAGTGGTTAACCCACACCTCATCAAGGAGTCTGGTTCTGGAGGTTTCTTCTTGTTAAAACAGAGTTTTTCTTTCGACCGTCTCCTCTGCTTGCTCATGTGGAATTGCTGGTTTTTGACTGTAAAAATGTCTTGATGTAACTGCGTTGTTTTTGGCGCTGCAGAAATAAAATTGTATTGAAGCCGAAGTTTTCTGGAGTTACTTCTCTGATATAAACACATTTAATTGTGTTCAGCTGAGGCTGTGAGATTATAAGACTGTAATAATCTGTTCAGATGAATTTCACATGTGAATAACAGGACCATTTAAAAAAATGTAAATACATCCATCTATAATGCTTCATCCAGCTTGTAGGGCGGTTCAGCCGATCCCAGCTTAGCATGCGAGGGTTGGAGGCTACAACCTGGACAAAGTCTTTCCTATTCTATTCTCACAAGCAGATAGATATACTGTACACTGGAGGCGGTGGTGGACGTCACCGTGCTCCTGTCCGTGTCGGTAAACGTTCCCTCGGCTGGTTGATCAGACATCTGGAACACAGAACGTCATTAACGTGAAGCCTTCAAGCTGTTGAACCTGCAGCTGGCGAGTTCCAGCAGAGCTCACCTGGTAGCTGGTCGACTTGTCCGGCTGCTTTCTAAGGCACAAGCGGAAGAGATAACAGGCGATGCAGGAGATCAGAGACACTGAAGTGAAGAGGGTGATGGGATGTAACGGACCTGTGATGATCGGGAGAGAAACATGGATCAGAGATATTCATTGTACTGATTGGGACATTTCTGGGAGCAATAGATTTGATTTAAAATAATGTTGTGATATTGATAAGTGCAATATATTGTGCAGCCATAGCTCACATCACATTCTGTTCTAAAAATGGGTTTTAGTAAGTAATCTGATTTGATGTATTTACTTAGAGGCTTTGAAACTAATTAATTCCAGTCAATCTCCTTTTAATCACATCTCAGTATTTTATACAAGAAGCATTTTTTTTTTATTTAAAAAGGTTGTGAAAGCAAAATGAATCAATACGCACAGCTACATATGTTTCCAGAGAAGAGTCATGTTTTTTTTAAAGACTTTGAATGTTCAAAATGTTTTATTTCAAGATAGGATTACAAATACCTTTAAAGTCAGCTGGCTTCATGCTTAGTATAAAGATGCTAGAAAAGCTTGTATTTCTTTAATCTGTAAGTTCTTAGCTGCATATCTTGTACACAGGTCTGCTCTTCTACATGCTTTACCTTGGATGTATCAAACACATTTGAGGTCAGAGGGAATAGAAAGCTCAATTTCATCTCGAGTGGGCCGGACTGGTAAAATAGTGCCAGGATAACCTTTAAATTTAAACTTAAAATGTTTTTTTATTTTGTTGTGGTGCAGAGTATACATAATGAAAATGTTTAGATTTTCACAAAAATCAAGCAATTACTAAGAAAAATGAATGAAATCTAAACATAAATCTAATTCTAATGAGACCTTCTGGTGCAAAATACAGTGAAATGTCAAAATATCTTCTCCTATAGCTGTTGCATTATGGGAGTTTCCATAAACTCATCCTGACAGCATGGCCTCAAGGCCAAATTGATAGCAACTACATGATATATGTTCCTTGTTAAAGTGTGATTAAATGTGTTAAAGTCCATATATTTAATGGATATGTAGACTTCAGGCACTTCAAGCTTGAAGGGAACAGACTTCTCCCTCCCTTGTGGGCCGGCTGTGGTTTTCACACTACACTAACGTGCATGGAAGGTTGTGGAAACTTTGACACGATGGAAAACCACGCAGTGGTACATTACCTAATCTGAGCACAGAGAAGAAGAGCAGCCAGAACATGCAGAGGATGGGAGCCACGATGACCTGACTGATGGCGGCTCTGTGGATCCGCTGGTTGAGTTTGGTGGGAACGTATGCATAGTAGATGTTGTATCGGTCCACCATGTGCTTCAGGATCACATAGAGGAGACCTGCAGGGAAACAGTTCTCATCATGTAAATTGTTGAATGACAAAAGAGCAGCTGTGAGTCTGAGTTTATACTGAATGACTGGGGAATACAGTGGAAAAACACTGATTTGATCCATTTATCTTCTTTTGTTCTTTATGACCAACCTTTAAACACTGCACAAAAAAAAAAAAAAAAAAAAAAAAACGACCCTCATTATAAGCTGAATATTCTGATAGTTAGTCCGATTTTCTTCATTTGAGCAAAATAAATCACAGAATGGAATTTCATATGGGAACGATTATTAAAACCAGTTCATAAGTCCGGTCTGTGTACGACTGCCAGATGTTTGAACGTGACAACAAAGAAACTGAGAATGAAAGAAAAGTTGCATATTTAGGCAAAAAATGTAGTTCTTAAAGAAATATAATTCTTTTTATGTTTTCTGTCTCCTTGATGAGATTTATGAGGATAATTAAGTTTCCAAGCCTTTTCTCTACAACTTCCTTTAATCTCTAGATAAAACTGCTCCGATAAAACTTCTTAGATAATATTGCACAGTAGATTTCCTTTATTTCCTTGTAAAGTATCTGAATGGTGCAAGAGAAATAAATTTGCCTTGCCAATAAGGCTGATATGAAATAGATGGTAAATATTTTATTCTCAGGACTCTTGTAGCAGCATTTTAAACCATTTACACTCAACCCAGAGACCTTTTGGAGGATTAATAATGTCTGACCTTAATACAAATGGCTTAAAGCAAAATTGTGCATTTTTATTATTTTGATACCGTTTTATGCCTGCTGAATTTTAAACTATATCTCCAGACATGTCAGTCATGGTTTAACCTTTTTATGACAAGACTGACTGGATTTATTTGGATATTATTGGTACAGTTTTGCACATTTTTGACAGTAGTGAGGAGTTTAAAAGACATTCACGTGGGTGAATGTTCACTGCACGGTTGTGCTGGAGAGCCTCTGTAAAGATTAGTATACGGGAAGAAAGCTCTATTTAAATGTGGACTTTATTGTCAATTCTTGTGTACATACAAGACACATAGTAGAATCAAACTTTCATTTCACTTGCCCTCTGACTTTGTAAACATGCATCACCCCCCCAAAAAAAATAAAATAAAATAAAGAACATAGATGAACTATGTCACCCAAAATATGATATGAATAAAGAAATTGAGAGTATAGGCATAAAAGCAGTGTGACAAGATTTTAAAACAGAAGTTAACAACCTAAAATGTGGACTCTATAATTCAGTGAAGCATCAGAATAGCTGTAATTATGCATGGATATGAAATGTGCATAAGATGACCAGTGTGGTGGGTAGAAGTCCTCTGTGTGTGTGTGGGTGTCACCACTTTTCGGTAGTTTTTGAATTTTCTCGACATCATAAACTGTGTGGGATTTACAGATATGTTATGTATGCTAAATCCTGTTAGTGACAACAGGAACATAGAGGGATTTTCTTCCTGTTTTCTCTTAATATTAATTAAAATATATGAGTGTCTCACTGCAGACACATCCCCACCGTGGCTCCCTGAGCAAGGCCTTTATCCCAGAAATGTTGTCTGGACTCTGCGAAGTAAGAGCCAACTGCTTCTTAAGTAATGCTCCAATACCGAGGACACATTTTGCTGTACTTCTTGCTTTGCGTTCATGTTTCAAATGCAGGATTCTTGTCATGATTGCTTCTGTCTGAGTGGAGTTTGAAAAGCCCAAAATGTGCATGAAACAACACGTGTCATACTGTATATATATCTAAATATATATGCATATATATATACACACACACACACACACGGAAGCAGATGTGGTGTGTATGAAAGGGGCCTTCCGCACTGCAGATTAGACTGCAAAAGTAAATATAAGCTTGGTGAGCTCTGGGCAGAGACGGGAGCAGAGTGGGCGTCTGGCTCGCAGCTCGCTGTGTCTGGGTGTCTGCGCCTACAGAAGCAAATTCACACAGTCTGTGTCGGACTGGCAGGCAGGAGAGGAGAGTGAGGTTACAGTCAGAGGAGACGCCACGAGAAGGGAATGTGAGGGGACGTAGACGAGGAGAACAGAGGGTTAGATGATGATACCAGAGGTTTAATTGCACGGCGCTCACCGAAGGGTGTAATGATGGGACATGTGATGCTGTAGGTCACGCTGACGGCAAAGATGCACATGGTCCAGGCGTACTCAAGGCCGAACTGGAACTCATAGGCTTGACTCTGCAGATGGAAACACAAACACAGTGAGCTTTTTTGAAAAGTGCAAATCAAAATGCCAAGATAAGCAAGCGGGGCTGTGCTGACCCGCTTGACATGGATCCGCTCGGCTTGGGACTTGGCGAAGCAGAGGCGAAGGGCGTACACCGTCAGCGCCGGGATACGGAGCAGCTCCATTGCCGTGCCAATCAGGCTGGACGTGATCACGTAGTTCACAAAAAACGCTCCGTTGTCGGGAAGAAAGACGCATCTGCAGCAAAAAGGAAGTCCAGAATTTGGCAGTGACTCTTCAACTTTTTTTTTGTAATTCAATTTATTTACTACTCAAGATTAATTTAAGAAAAGTCAACCTACTGGAATTTCACATTCTTATCATCCAGAAAATGAACATCGAAGAGCCAGGTGAAGAAGAGGTCCAGACTGGCGGGAACAAAAAAAGGCAATAGAGTGTAACTATAAGTGAATGTGTGTTAAGATTTTCTTTTTTACAGTTTAGGTTGGAACATTTTCTTAGTTAAACTGCTGTAAATTTAGATTCTTTATCTGATGCAAGGAACGTCTCTAATCTGATCACTTCATATATCAACTTTATATGACATTAATGTTATGAGTCTCGCTCCTGCATCTTTTCTTTCTGTACCTTCCTGCAGGATTTCTGACAGTGGATATGAAAGTGTTGCCTAACACACAGTTCTCTAACCTACAGCGCCCAAATCAGCTTCTCCTCATTGAATCAATCTCAAAAACCACTTCTTGGTTTTAGTTATGGGGGATAACGCAGCCTCTACTTTTAAGATCAGGCTTCACACCAGTCTGCACTATTTACTTAGTTAAGCTGCTGTCAGTTTATGTAGTTTCTCCTGTAGTTTGTGCTTCCTGCTCTCTCTGTACGTCTGTGCAGCATCGATTACTCTACTTTTTTAGAGCATTGTTTTCTGGCCTATTTGTTTCCCATCTTCTTACACTGAGTTATGCAAACTGCGGCTGTGTAGTGTTATCCTGTCACTTTAACAGAATTACATGGACACAGTTTTATTTTGATTTCACAATTTTGCTGCCTAAAAATTGACTCTTAACTTGCAGTTTCAGGTGAAATCTAAAACAAGGAGAATTGTAATGGAAAATATAAAATGTATTCTATTTTTCTCTACTAACAATTCTGTTAAAAACATAAACTGTTAAAACGGAAGAAATGTTTGTTTTAGTCATAAAGTCTACAGACCCCCGTCCTTAACGTCCATGCAAAAAACCCACACATCCCAGTCTGGATCTGCGGAGATTTCTTCCTGCTTAAAATGAGCTTTTCTTTTCCATTGTGGTCTTTGCTGCTCAAACAGGACTCTTGGTGAGTGTTATAAGATGTCAGTGTTGTAAATAAAGCCGAGTTGAACTGAGATGTACCTGGACAGTCCAAGTGAGGGCAGGATGATGACCATGAAGACCAGCAGTAAAAAGCACTTGTGCATCGTCACTTGGTTCTCACCAGACCTGCAACGTTAAAAACATCACGAAAAAAAAGAAATCAGCTGACTCTACATTTACAGGCCGACCGGGTTCGACAGCACCAGCGACACCTGTCCCTTCAGTAAACAGTCGATTTGCATTCACACATCACGCCTGCACAACACGTTTGTGGAGGTGGTTATGTAAAGGCTTATAGGTGCTGCGTGAGGTTGTCTCCTTATGCAAAGTTGTTCTGCTCCTCCTGCGAGAGGAGCGGCGCATGGCGACTACTGTGCATATCATTACGCTCACATGGAATCTCTATGACAACCTGCCCAGAATAACAGGGAAGAGTGACAGAGTAAAAAAAATAAAAATAAAATAGAGAGATGAGAGGAAGACGAGCAGCTACTTATGAAGACTCTAAGGCAAGAGTGGAGAGCAGGTGAGTACCTGGTCCAGTGGGACTCGAAGAAGGCGGAGTAGTAGACGATGAAGGGCAGGAGCACGGAGAACGCCCACAGCAGGAGGGTCGGGAAGAACTGCGTGACGACCGGGCTCTGGAACAAGCAGCGTGAAACATCTAATTAATGAAACTGAACAGGGTCAAAGTGAAGCACGCAAAGTTGAAACGGCTGTGAAACTCAGACCCTCAGACTCTCCACGGGCCTCGTGACGTTGAACTTGTCCATGGTGTTGACGATGATGGCGGGAGTGGTGAGGAAGAAGAGCAGCAGGAAGAGGAGGATGTTGAGGAGGACACAGCGGAGCCACCAGCGAGATCCACACACCGACAGGTTTTCCCTGGTGATTTGGAACAAATAAAATTAAAAAATGTATGAGCCTCGGCTCACAGTCGTCAGGCAGGATGGACAGGGTAGGTAAACACACTGCACTTCCCCCGACATGACGGCGCTTCATGTAGTGACGCTGCGCCTGAAATAGTCGGCTCAGGTTGGGAACAGCACACTTCAGCGCTCCGTTTTAATGAAGGAACAAAAGTCCCCGCTCAACCTCGCAGCCTGTGACTGCTCCAGTAGTCTAGTTAGTGCAGAAACACAGTCGCACACAAACACACTGCAGCCACTCGGGCGTGAAGCACAAACAGCGAGCGCTACCATCTCCTCGGTTAATCTCACATACATATGCATCACTCATTTGTTACATAATCTCACTGGGACTGGGCTGCATTTGCTTTCCAAGATAAGAAACATCCACTGTAGCTAATCCAATTATGGGTTGTGACTGAGCTCTGGATGGTGCTGGGATCCATTACACAAAAGCAACAAACACACTGTTACATGTTATGTTTGACGTTTCCATAAAGAAAGAAGAGACATGTGGATGCGGACGATGGCAGATTAAAAAAGCCTGACGTTTGCATGAAGTTTGTTTGCTCCCTCCTGTAAATAAACCGAGTGTTGGCCTGTCGTTACAAACTAATGCTGCACACACACACACACACACGCACACACACGCACGAACACACACACAAGCATTATTAAAGCCCACATACTTCTGGCTTACACGTCTCATCTCGCTTCAGAGGTTTCCATAGATGCCAAACATGTCAGGCTTAATTACAGGGAAATGTGTTCAACTGATGCACAAGTCATGCAAAATTGAATATTACACCGTGAATGTGTGTTTGTGCGGGTTTCCTTTGGATGCTCCGGTTTCCTCCCACAGCCAGACGCCAGGCGGCCCAGGCTGATACATTTCATCCACTCGAGGTGTGAATGTGAGTGCGACCGTGTGTCTGCTCAGCCTCTTGTCCAGTGCATGCTGGGATAAAATAGTGGATTACTGACTACCTGACAGACAGACAGCCGCTATGGGGAGATACGGTACCGTGCAAATGTTTCAAGCGTGACTGAAGGAAATTATACGACTCCAACATGGAAACATTTGGACTCTGCAGCAGTGCGCACTCATATAGCCACTTTCATAGAAAAGATCAATTCAGAGTGCTGGAATTAAGATTATGACCCTCACATAATCAGGAGTAGTAGAAATCTAGGGGTCAGAATGCTTTTTCCCAACAGGATTTGACAGAGAAATACTGATTAAGAAAATTATTTAATGGTGAAACTTTGAAGAATTTCATTAAGAGACACATTTTTATTCATGAATTGGATATCAAATGCAACGTAGATGAGTTAAAATCATAAAATATGCTTAATAAATGTGAGCACGCAGAATACATTAATAAAGGATCTGTGCTTGAGTTCTGAAAGTTGTTTTGGACCACCTCTTCAACTCTCATTAACTATCTCACAACTTCCCTAAAACTACTTTTTAAGTTCCAGCATGTTGTTAACACACCGCACTAATGCCTCTTTGAAATGGCCATTTAAAAACATAATGTAATGTCATTATTTCTGTCCGCGATCCTGTTGCAGCTCTGCACATTTACAACTGATAAAATAATTCACTGAATGGGGATGTTTTAGAAAAGAGGATTTATTCTTTCTATTAAAGTCAAGGTTAGATTACTGAGCCAGTCTTCACCAGACATGAGTGTATCATATTACTGCGCTTCACTGGCTTCATTTTAGATTGGATGGTTTTAAAGCTGTTCAGGGCCTTGGCCCACATTACTTGTTTGAGATGTTAACTCTTCAGTGAACAAGATGGTCATCAGGTCACATGATGCCGGCGCGTGTCACAGCATCTGGAACAAATTACCTCCGGATATTCACCTCACTTAATGAGATTGGCAATCAAAATATTTTGTATTTTTTTGCACACATATCTGTAATTTATATGAATTATAAATCTTTATTTTTAGCCCTATTTAACTTCTCTTATTCTGTTTATTTGCACGTATGCATAAAGGCCGAGCTAGGGACTGAGATGACCCCATTTCTCTTAAAAACCTCTGCACTTTAGATTTCCTGTGTAACTCTGGTCATCTGCAGAAATCCTCAGATGACTCTGCAGTGTTGGGGTGTGTCAGTGTTGGACAACAGTCTGAGTACAGGGAACTGGTGGACCGCTTTGTGGCCTGGTGTGGGAACAACCACCTCTACTTAGGGCTGAAAAAACAGTTGTGGACTTTGGTGGATTAGGACTAACAAGACCATCTACATCCTGGGTAAAGAGGTGACGGACAGCAACAAGTGCAGATACCTCGTCGCGTCGCAGACATGCTCTATTTCTCACATTCTGTAAAATCTGTTGCACGATGTTACACATTTTGCTGTTGCAAGTCTAGTTTACTTTGTAGCTTGTGTTAAAGCAGCTTCACTAACAAACTGATAAAAAGGTCAGCTCTTAGTTGGGCGATTGCTCCGGAGATTATTACTGTTCGGCGAATATTGTACAAACTGCTCAGCAAATCACCTCTGCATGAACTACCGCTCACCTGTACTTCAGTTGTTTCTTCCGCTACGTCATAAAAAAGTCCAATTCAACAGATCGCTGATCCTTCATTGTACAGTGTATGAAGCACTTAAATGACCATCTTCCCACACAATAAACCAAAACCATCAACTTTGCTGTATTTAAAAAGCAAAGTTTTTAATTACACTACTCAGTTACAATATCATCTGGTATTTATTTAGTTTTTAGAGACAGAATCATAATAAAAATTAAAAAGGGAAGAGGAAACTGTCATATATAAATCAATATTAAATGTGAAATGTAAGTGAGACCGATACAAATGACATATAAAGACTGAATTAAAGATTTATAAATAATCAAATGAGCACAATAGGATTTAAGCTCTACATTGCCTATGGACCCGAAGAGTGGATTCTAGTGGTTAACACTGTTACCTCAATGAGAGAATAACCAGGCTTGCAAGCCTTTCTTTGTGGTGTCTGCATGTTTTCTCATTGTGCTTACATTGGTGTTCTTTGGGTAATAAGATTTCCAAACACTGTGCAAATTGTCGTTGCTGTATCATGGTTGACTGGTGCCCGATCCTGGATGTGGCCATAGTGAGCTGGATGATGAAGGGTGAAGAGACTCTGAAGATGGATGGATTGATCCCAAACAGCCCAGAGCGATAATAGCTAATGTTAAAAAGTTTAAAAACCCGACCGTTCTTTACAAACCTGGGCCACTCCAACTAAAGTGACCGCTGTGCTGGTCTTAGTTTGGTCTTCATTTGGACAATAAAGTGACTCAACACGCCACCTTGTGGTACAAAGTGGTATTACAAGAGTCATGCTGGGGCTCGTTACCTACAGTTGATAACTTGGCAGCACGAAAATGCAGATGTTCTTCAGATTATGCGAAACCCTTTCTTGAACAATATTATCTCAAATTTGAGATAAGAATATTCCATATTTTTCTTTTTAGCTTGAGCGTCTGTGTGGGAAGGGAACGCCTGTTTAACACATTAAACCTTAGCACGTGAAAGACTTTGTGCAACATTTTATTGCATTAAAGTGACCAATAAATAAAGATTGATTGATTCTTGTTATTGAAACAGTCTCAGTCGATATTTTGTATTTGCTTTTAGTGATATTTTGACATACATAGCTGTCATTTAAAAAAAAAAAATAATAAAAAATTTGTTGGGATTCCTCGTGTTACCAACATGTACCAACTTTTCCTCAGTGCTGGGCGGGGAGGCTACAAAATACATGCGCAACTTGTAGTAGAGTGAAGTAATATGGATTTAAATTCATAAATATGGTCACCCCACCCCCAACAACCACATAGCCTATTTTGTAAATGCTTTATGTCCAAGGGCCAACAACACAACAGCTGTTTGAGTTATTGTGATGCTACATTTACTCACCAGATGATGTCACTGGGAGCGGGAGCGTAGCTGACGCCCCAGTTGTGCGACTGCACCACAGTGGTGATGCTGGACTGCTGGGGTCGGCGGCGACAGTGCACGCGGCCGTAGTCCTTCACAATGCTGCAGGGAACCAGACAACATTCATGCACCATCATATCCCAGCATCACTTTCTCTCATTAAGATGACAGAAGATCTTTTTTTACATTTTTATTTTACTCACACAGCAGTCATCCTCTCATCGCGGAACGTTACGAAGGCGATGCCTAGCCTCTTCATGGAGATGCGATTCTTCTCAGCATTAAACTCATCTGTGCGCTTCTCCTCCAGTTCGCTGTAGTATTGTTCTGCATCCACCTGCAGAGCCAGGTTACAGCTGTGAACACTCACATCCATCAATAATCAATACTTTTTCTTTTCATATTAATGTACTGTCTGCTGCATTGATCTTTACCTCGGTCGAACTTTATGGTAACATAAAGGTGAACACATTTTTTTCTGTCACTCAGTTTTCTGGACCTCTCCTTGCTTGTTCTCATGGAGTTACTATATTGACTTAGATTTGCATTGCAGTGCCATCCAGTGGTAATACTCCTTCTGTGCAAATGCACCCAGAATTTATGCACAACATTGAATAATTCAAACTAAATTTACCTTCTCAAATCCACATATGTCGCAGCAGAAGATCTGAGCACAGGGGTGTGTCTTGATCGTGATTTTACCCTCCTTTTGGGATTTCGTGGCAAAATACAGCCGTCCTTTCATCGCCTTCCGTCTGAAAAACACAACATGTATAGATTAAGAGAACGGGAGCCACGTAATCCCAAAGATGTGTTTCTCGACAAAAGCTACTGTACCTCTCCAGGTCCAGCCTCATTAATTTGTGCACGTCAAAGCAGAAGCGAATGTCGGTGACGGTGCAGCTGGGGTACGCCTCGCTGTGAACACATGCACGAAGGACGGTCATCATTCCTGCACTGTTTGTGGACTGTTGGAAAAGGCAGTGATACAATCATTTAACAATGACAAGGAGAAGAAAACATGTACTGGAAGTGTTTGGTGATGAGTCCCGGGTCTGAGATCTCTCTGGGTATGCAGGTTATCATCAGCGTCCGGGCAACCTGCAACACAGAACAGTCATCGGCATGCCAACAAAATACCAAGTCACAAACACAAAAACATATTATCTTATAAAATTATGTGCATGACATAATGATCATATGACAAAGTGACTGTACATACAGTCATTATAGTTTAATACTTATGCAAGCTATTTCCTATGAATAATGTTCAAAATCTGTTTTGAGATACATAGAGGTTTTACACACATCCTTCTTACTGCAGTGTTATCTTTATTTGATTGAGGTCAAGAACTGAGCTTTGAAATCTTTTTTAAGGGATGTATTTCATTTTGAGGATGTAAATCTTTAATAAACAAAGCACGACAAATACTAAATAGTTGTGTTATCTAGCTGACTATCAGCTTTTAGTATCTAGATCTTAGTATTCCTTCATGTTTCCTGGTGTCTACTCTGTGTCTCTTGTATTGTTGGTAGATGTCATTAAAAGTAACTAATTCTGTTTACTTTTCTTGTTTAGTTTATAATGCAATTCATGCTTTTGTTTAATTCCATGTCTGGTTTCATGTTTGTGTTCATGTGTACCTTCTCTCCTCGAGCTCGAGTGTTAGCCTTGATTGTTTCCACGTGCCTCATTAGCAGATACTTCCTGCTGTGTATAGAAAGGTCTCAGACTGTCTGTGAGCCTTTGTTGTTGTTGTTTTATTTAGCATTCTTGTTTTCTATCCATTTACTTGTTCAACTATGCATTTAGTCTCAGTTCTAGTCAGTCATGTTTTGACGCATTGTTTCTCCTGTCGAATTAACCAGCAGGATCTGGTTTTGCTGCGGTTGGTTCTCTCACGGTGTGTTATCCCATAAGAAGATGATGGATGTAATATAAAGTTGTCTGCAAAATGCCCCTTTACATGAATCATTTAATTATTTCAGTAAATACTATGTCACTTTCTTTGCACTGCAGCTGATAAATGTTGAGTTTCTAACTCCAGCAGTCACATATTTATGATGTTTTATAGAAAACAATAAAAAAGGCTGTGTTAAAAGAGTTACAATAACGAATGAGAATAAAATGTCAGATTATTCTTTTATTTTATTGGTGGTGTTGAGGTGATGGAAACAGGCCTGCAACCACTAGTTAGCTGGTTCAAGTCTCATTGCTCACGCCTCTTGGGTCAGCCTCGGTCCCTTAACCTTCTCCAGCTCAGGCTGCGTCAGCATCCATATTAACATCGCAGGATGTTTTGAGTAGATGTCATAAACACAATATATCCTACGGTTTTGGTATGTATAACAAAATTATAAATAAGATTCGAAGCTGTATGACTTTGAAAGTTAAATATGCTCTAAAGCTCCAGGCAAATCAGATTTTGTGAAATTGGGACAATTCAGCCGTTTGGGCTGTAAAGTTTGCAGGCCTCCGGTTTTAAATCTTATCGTGTTTTACACAACTAAAACTACTCAGTCTAAAAAATTGCTGAACTGGCATGATAAGACAGTTTGTGCCGTGAAGGTGGTTAACAATGATGCGATGGTGACAGACCTTCTCATCTTCTCTGTATTCCAAGCGTATCGAGTGGTGAGCCATACACAGCAGCGTGATGATGAAGTAAACCAGAGCGAAGATGCTGTGCAGCCACAGAAATCTGTCCCTTTGAGGCACATAAACAAACAGAACGGTTATAGATAGCTCCGCTCTTTCACGGTTCTGGGATCGTTCATGAAACTCGATGTCATGGCTGCAGTTGTTCGACTTACTTTGCACTAACATTGGCCAGTGTTGTTCTTCCAAAGTTCTCTGGACTGTCTCCTGTAGAAATAATGAAATGTGACAGAGACCGAGTCATTTGGACTTCTGTGAAGGGAAACTGATGCTTTTTAAGTCCAGATGGAGGCTGAGGCAGAAATGATGCAATGCCGCTATTCAGAGAAAATGTTTCCCCGTCTAATTCTCATGAATTACCCATCAGCTCAATGAATTTTGCACAAAATGCACAAATGTGACCTGGCAACTCTTTGTTTGCAGTTTCCCGGGCAGCCCTGTGTTGGTTGGTGTAACACACTGGTTCAAATGATGACATGCAGCAGTAATAAAAAAGTTCCTGCACCCCAGCCCTGACACCTCCATGACTACGATGACAGAGGAACTGAACCACTTTCTATTTCCTACATTCTGACCCGGAGAAGGGCTTTCTGACTTTCCACTGGCGTGCTGGTCACTCCCATTGAGACCCAAGTGTAGCATTTGTGCACACAAAGTGTTGTTTTTACCTCCGGAGTCCTGCACGATGATTTTTTTTTCCTAAAAACTCAACCTGACCACAAACGAAAGCGGCAAAAGCGTTTAACTATGCTCTGCTGTGATTGTGTCTGTGTGGCCTGCCGCTCTCTTCCTGCGAGGTGCATCTCCTGTGGTTTACGGACATCTCTTCAAATGGTCTGGAAGGACTGAAATACCCAGGAGGTTCCCGGAAAAGTTGACCGGCAGGATCACGGCCAAAGACAGCAGAGAAACCACCGTCATGAGCAGGATGATGTGACGCTGGAAGGACAGGTACGTAACAGCGTCGATGCCACATTTGCTGCGAATCTCCTCATCCCTGCAGAAAATAAAGACAGATGGAATATTAAATAACCCAAAATCTTTATATCAGGGGTGTCAAATGAATTTCAGATCAGGGCCCAAATACATTCCAGCTTGTTATAAGCTGGTGGACAATGTTCTGGTGCAGAAACACAGGATATCTGTAGCCATCATGGTCTTCATGGTCAGCTCAGGCCTTTTTAACATGCATTATTCGATTCACTAAATCTCTCCTTCAATGTCGCAAAATCACAGAAAGGGTAGCAAATGTACAAATTCAAACAAGATGAAGCAGCTGGAAGATAAAGAGTCTTCCAGTCCTCTCTTTGCAGAATAGAACGTGGATGGAGCAATCGAATTAGGATAAAATACTTGTAGGCATCATTGCCTGAGGTAATGATGCTGCAGCTTTAATCTGAGTTCTAGTAGTCAAAAGTTAAAAAAAAAAAACTGTAAAAAACACCTCCGTCATTTCATAAAACATAAAAACTTGTGTTATTTTGAGATTCTGGCTCTTTCTCCCATTTCAGACTCCTTGACTTCCCCTCCTGGTGTGTGACTGTTGTTTCCTGATGTGTTTCACCTTTGTGTGTGTGTCTGATTGTCTTTGTCTGGTGGAGGCAGTAAACAGTATACTAGACGTCTTCTGATAGTTGGTTTGTCTCCGATCTCCTGTGATGTCTAAGATTTAGTCTTTTTGTAATTTTGGTCTTTTGTTTGTTTTGTCCTCCAATAAAATGAGCTCCTGTTCTATATTGAGTCCTCCACTGAGCAAACTATGACAGTAGTAGTAGTAGTACCAGAACACACAGAGGACGTCCAACATATGACCAGGAGAAGACGATCACACCCTCAGACTCAGGTGAAACATATCAGGGAACAGTTATCAGACACAAGGAGGGGAGACAAGGAGCCTGAAACGAGGTAGAATTACAAAAATAACACAGGGAATGAAATGTGTACCCTGTCAAACACCGCTGTGTTTTTCTATAGACTCATGTAAAACATGATCCTGTAGCTTTCTTGGCTGTAAGCTTTCTGCAGATGGCAACATGCAAGATCTCACAAACTCACGTCATTGTGGCATTCATGCTAATGCAAGGTAATCCTGCAGCCTGGAGTGTTCCCTTTGTTGGCCCACAGGCCTTACGTTTGACATCCCAGCTTTATAGCATCACCAAGTGAAATGTTGTAAACTGTTCTTCGGTTTCAAATATGAATTTTCAACAAAAAACAGATGCAGTGACAATCAGAGCTGCATCTCAATCCAGATCATGTACGCAGCCGGCCCACAGCTCCTAACTCATCATGAGTAATAGTGGCACCACTACTTTGGTGTCAGAAGCTGTGGTGAGCAGGCGGGAGGTTCAGGAAACCCAGCATCGTAAAATAGAACAAAAAAAAGAAAAAAGACCAGAAAAAAAATTGCATGAAAAAAGAAGCGGTGCATGTTGGTCTGATGGCGGCCCACACATCGAGAGCTCGCAGGGTGGGTTTACTGTTTTCCCAGAGATCCCAGAGAGAGCCGGGAGCACGACGGCTAAAAACGGAGGTACCCAAACTCCGCCACAATACTATGGAAACCATGGATACTGTGGAAATTGCTTTTTTACAGGTCTAAATCTGTTGTGTGCAGTCAGACTCCGGCAAGTGCAAATATTCAACGGGGGAAGCCGTGGCACCAGTGGTCGCAGCAGTCCAGACGAGTTTGTTTTCACTGCTAAATGAGATATAACGCAAGGCTTTACATTCGATGGTGACATCAGCTCTGAGGCCAATGAAAGAACGGAGGTTGAAATGAGGAAGGGATAAAATAATTACAACGGCTTTGTGTTTACTTACTTCATATGGTAAAGAGACGAGAGCCACGTGCAGAAGCCCTGCAGGGAAGAAGAGAACCATAAAAAAACAACGATTAATTGGTTATTAAAGACATATGCATGCGCGTCTGCATGCACCACATCTGGCTTACTGCGTCCGCCATTTGCATAGTAATACAGTCTGCAGAGTGACATCAAGATTGATGTTTAATAGGTCTAGCCTGGAGCTGTAATCACTTTACTGCAGCCTCAGCTTTGTGTAGGCACAGGGCGATGACTCCAGTCTGACTCTTTGACTTACACTGTTATAAACATGCAGGGAGTGACCTCAGTCTATCACACAGGTGTCATGCTGTTACAGACCGTCTCGCTGAGTCAAACTTTCCTCGTACGACAGTTTACACAGGGCAATCTCAGACAACTGGACTGCATTATGAGATCCCAACAAGGAGCAATTTCAGACACAATACATCACTGGCAAAACGAGAAGTGACAGGGTGGTATTACTGGTGTAAACAAAGACAAACAAGAGCAGGCAGACTGCTCCACATCAGTGTTATCGGTGATGGTCCATCCATCTATCTTCTGTACCGTTATTATCCCACTTAGGGAGCTGATCCCAGCTGAATATGGGCCTGACTTTCTAAGATCCTGCATAAAGCGGGCTAAATTGCACACTTAAGCGATGGATTGTGCTTTCTGTTTGCGTGGGATTTGCAGGTGATTCACTCAGAAAAACACCACGAGACACAGTTTGGTGTGCTTTAGACCAGCAGTGTGAAACTCTTTTAGTTCAGGGGCCACACATCCAAGACAGGTTCATCTTGACTGGACCAGACAGGTGAAATAATGCTATAATAGTCTTTACATTTAAATTTTAAAGTTTTTCTTTGTTGTAGCATTGAATACATGATGAAAATGTCAATATCTTAATAACAATTAATCTCAACATAAAGCCAATTTTAGTGATGCAAAATATAGTGAAATGTCAAAAAAGCTTTTCCTATAGCTGTTGCATTATGCATGTTTTTACAAATTCATCCTGGCAGCGTGGCTTTGAGGCTAGTTTGATAACAACGAGGCAGCTTGGAGCTCTACAGCACATAAATGTGAATTTGCCAAGAAAAATTAAAAGAGCAATCAAGGAGGTGATAAACTCCACAGAGAAAAATTGTGGAGCACCAGCTGAGGAAATGAAGAGGCATCTCTGCAAAAGGCTGAGCCGATTTGTACCACCTTTTCAGAAAAATACACACAATAATTAACAAAGCAGGTGTTTTAAGAGGCAGCATATCATATTGTATATTGATCTATTAGCCAATAATTCATGAAGAGAACTGAATTAAATCAATCAGTGCGGGCTGTAAGTGGCTCAACTTCCATAGCATGTGTGTGTGTGTGTGCGATATTGCACTCACTTTTAATCTTTTAGTCAGAGAGGACACCCTGGACAGTTTTTAACAGGCCTAATGCCTGCTAGGCACTGTGATTTTAACAATCCTATAAGTTCACAAGAAACTATACTGTTTGACATAAATCTACTAAACTTCATGACAGGAAGTTTGTTGTTTGCAGACAGCACGATGAAAACACAAGCTGACTCACAGCCTATGATGTGTGTGAGAATAAAACCTCATAAGCGTGCATCATCCATTCACGAAACCCCACCTCCAAAAAAAACTAGTGAAACATAAATGGAGCATTGACTTATTTAAGTGTTTGTTTACATCCCCCACACTTTTAATGTGTGTGTTTTGTCATTGTAGCTGGAAAGCACTATATTTGGGCTTATTTATTTTTTTTATTTTATTGACAGAGTCGTGCTGATCGTTATTTCATTATTTGACGTGGGTCGCAGCAGCAATCACAGTGTGAGATGATCACCACAAAACATCTGATGGAGTCAGAATTTTATCCCAGGTCATCTTTGTTCGCAAGACCATGACAACGGTCGTTGTCGGGGCGGTTTTACAGGGCGACGTAGGACCACCGATTAAGAGCCAAGACCAACAATATTGCCACGATTGGTCTGGGATGTGTGTAACGGACTCAACCCAGAAACACACTCATCCACACTCACACAACTCAATCACCAATCAAATGCATATTTCTGGACTGTGGAAAAAGACATAAACTCCACATCAGGTCTCAAACACAGATTCCCCTCAATATGTGGCTGGAGTGCAAACCATTACTGCTCATCTCTAAAAGTGATGTTTTCTCCCTGATGCTGTACAGCAAACAGTCTACCTGCCGGCTCCTGAAACTCAGCGCTTCTTCACTATAATTATTCTATCAGAGTAATCAACAGACTCCTGCGGTGTCTGGAGCTGCTGGTCGCTCAGTGGGAATGAGTCTGCTCGAGTGGGCCCGTTTAATGGTTGGACGTCTTCCAGCTTCGTGAGCTTCAGGCTGAGAACTCGTTGGCCGAGATGGAGAGGCGTGTCAAGTGTCACATTTGCAGCATCTCCGAGCCAATAAATGAAGATCTCAGGGACTGTCCCTTCGTAAAACTCAATAGAAACAATTAGCTGTAAACTTGTCTTTGCAATTAAAAAAAAAAAAAGAATAACTTCTTCAAAGTTTTGCAGTTTGCAGCTGAAGACAGTGGAGGAGTTTCCATTGTGTGGCTTGTTTTTGAGCTGGAGCTGGAGGCAGCGGGGCAGTTCATGGGGGTGACGAGGGAACGACGCCAGTGACTGGAAAGTGTGAAAGTGTCTCTATAATTAAGACAAAACTAGAGTAAGAGGATTTTTTTTTAATGAACAAAAAGACTCTTTCCTGTAGTTGCAAAAGCTAAGTGGGATGTTAATCCCGCTTCACATTAAAGTTGTCAGATGTATTTGAATACAACATATTGTTCCTTAGAGGTTAATCTGACCAGGTCAGTAAACTGTAGGGACACACCGATATGAATAAAGTTGTCCCAAAACCAATATACTGATATTGATATATTATATAATCTATAAAAAACAAAAAACATAAAACAAAACAAAACATATTGCATAATCAGCTTTTGTCGATACTGAAAAAGGGCACAAGCAGTAAATTTAACACAATCTGTCTGTTTATTTCTGTGCAAAACTGCTTTTCCCCAGCTTACATCTATGAAATATGTAAATTGAGCAGTTTCCTGACAGTATTCAACCGCCATACTCATCACTTGCTTTTGGAATATTGCTTACGTTAAGCCTAAACACACACATTAAGTACCCACATTGATCACATTGGCTCACTTTTGTTTATTGGACAGATACCAATTTAAAAAAAAAGAAAAAAAGATTGAAATATGATACGATACGATGGCGGATATATCTCGCACCCGTTGTAACATTATATCACGATAACCGAGAAGTAAGGAAAACTCTAAATTTACTCTTAGTTTTAGTGCAAAATAATGAAAAAATGTTAAAAATGTTGCTGAAATATCATGATTTTGCTACAGTGTTCTTATGCTGCTTCCTGGGCTCCACAGTTTATTCTCCTTTCAGGATAGTTTATCCACAAACCCAGCGTCATCGTAAAGCTCTAATACTGATGTTAAAGGGTCATTTAGTTCCAGGTCTCTGTGTTGTCTTACGGCTGCTAACTCTGTTAAAGCTGTTCAGCCATCTCTCATGTTTTCACACTTTGCAATATGCTCACGTCTTCCTTTTATTAACTGCACACATGTTGGTAGGTTAGTCTTTATCTGTGTGGGGCCGACACTTTAACGCAATGCAGTCTTTAGCCTTCACCATCACAAACACATCCTTCATCTTAACTTCACCCTAATTGTACCCTCGGCCTTAAAAAAAACATATAATAAGTTAACCCTTAAAAACATGTGGGGGACTGTATTTTGGCCCTAAAAAGTAGCTCCGGCCCCTTGAGACAACTTTCAAACACACACTCACACTTACAATAATGTTCTTTCGTCTGGCGTTAACCTCAACCACAACCAAACTCTGACCCTTTGCTAACCTTAAACGAACTCCACCCTCAGTCCGACCTTCAAACACGACTCAGCTGGAAACTGTTTCCACAGTGGAGACAAGCTTTCATGCTGGGAGTGCTGACAGGAGGACTTTTCCACTGTTAAAGCAAATTTAAAGTTAATCAAATCTGATCAAATCTGATCAATTCTGTTTGCCAGAGACTTGGGCTTCAGTGTGCTTCCAATCATTGCGAGAATTTCATCATACACATGCATATTTCCTGTTCAAGCACAGTAAAACATGTGAAGTGACGCTTCTACAAGCCGTGCAAACTGGACTAAGAATGTGTTTGTACACAACTTTATTGTATATCTTCAGCTTCCAAATGATAGGTATAGTATATTTCATGTGTATCAAATTTCTATCTGATCTGACAGAAAATAAGCAGGAAATGAGGAAAACTGATGGGAGATTAATGCAGGTTGTTTCTGTGCATTTGTCTCATTGAGGTTTAATTAGGATCTTTTTTGACACATTCCATTACAAAGGGTGGAGAAAAAAGGACTGAGTCCTCATTTACATGACAACATTTCAAGTGAAAAAGCATGACTTTTGTGTTTTTATCCCAGAAATATTTAGCTTTTAATCGGTGACGTCTTGAAAACGACGCCCATTTATGAATGATGTGATGAAGATGTAGTTCTTATGTTGGGCCACTAGTGGGTGCTGTTGTTTGTTTTGGTAATGAAACCAAAAAATACTCTATAAACATTAACAATGGGAGTACATAGACATTTGTATGGACAGACGACAAACTTGGATTGTTGATGAAAAACTCACCATGTCCTTGGTGTCAGAGTCAGAGGGGCTGGACTCAGAGGGAGACTTCTCTTTCTCACTCGGTTCTCCATAAAACAAGGACGTTAGACTGAACAGAGAAAACACACAACAGGAAATCATCACAAAACAATAAAATATATCAGCACCTTAAAAACACACATTGTGCTTCAATCTGATGCTGCGGCTGCCGTGTGATCGGGCTTGTGTGTGTTTTCCTCTGCCGACACTTCCACAGCGTGTCAAATTAAGCAGCCTAACTGAATTTACTATGAGAGAAGACACACAGATGCTTGTTGCCCCGGAGTGCCGTGAAGCTGCCATCGGTCAGGCGGCACTAATCGCGCCCACACTCCCCAGGAGAGGAGATCCAGGTCGAGCATAAGAACCACTACTGCAGAGTCATGCAGACCTGCAGTCATTTCACAGTCTCCAAGCTTTGATCAATAAATACGAACAGACGCATGATTAATCTCTGAATGGTACAAAGGTCGTCTCCTGTTAAACTCTCACTGAATATCACTGTACATAGTTCAACAAAAATGTGTGTTATTCCACAGACGGTCTGCTCAGTGCATGAAGAAATATGCTGAAAGCAGCTTTGCTGGTGTGTTTCAGGATATTATTTACTTAAAAGAAAGTAGCATTGTAGAACATTTCAGTTTAAGGTGAAGTTTATATAAACTCCAATAATCACCTGAATTATGTTAAGCAAAAGGTTTGTCGTTTTCTGCTGGTAAATCTACTAAAATCAGCCAGTTTTTCAAACTGCACCAACTGGTTTGGACCTGCAGTACAAGTTTATGCCACAAGGTTACAAATTGAGTAATCTAAACAGGAGAAGAGAATAAACACAATATTGGCATCTAATCAAACACACTGCAACTTCCAACCCGAGAGCAAAAAACCGTAACAGCCAAGACAAAGTGACTCAACACTGCCACCTAACGTACAATAGAGGCATGATTTTGTACAATTGTACTGTAAATTGTACATTTCCCTTTAACGCTCATTTTCACAGCAGGTTTTTACAGATTGAACCTTCAGGGAGAAGTAAACCAGTGGACGTCAGGCTGAGTGCCACAGGCAGTGTGGGGAAGTCATAAAGTAGAAAAGACAAATTAAATGTAGGCTTTGCCTTCTTTATGAGCTTATGAGAGAAAATGTACAATAACAACGGCTTTACGACCGCGTCCATTACATTATTTATCAGGATCAAATTACAAACCATAACCAGGACCAGCTTCTCCTGTCTGAAACTGCTGAATGGTTGAATGAGGGTTTTCTGATGGGTTTAGCACACTGTATTTATGATTGAACTACGTACACAGCTGAAGTCTTCTTGTACAAGCTGGATGCTGTTAATAAGAAGATTTCCCTCACACACAGCACCAGCACACCCGTGACTGTACTGAACTCGACAACTTCAAATCTAAATCAAAACTCACTTTTTCAGAACTGCTTTTATTACTTAGCACAAATCGGTTTCTTTAGATTTTTAATGATTCTAATTCTCCATTTTATACTTGTTGATTTTATAATGATGTAAAGTATCTTTGAGTGTTTAAAAAGCGCTATACAACTGCATCATTATTATTATTATTAATGGTAATCATTTTTATGTTTACAATACAGTTTTGGAGTATGTGATCCAGTAAAATATTAAACTCCCACACCTTACTTACATGTGTTACTAGCCTAGAACAAAGCCTTATTTTGTTTTAGCTCTTTTCTACAGTAATCAGCTCTAAGGAAATGTATTTTTACCAAAAATATTGTTCTCTATTTAGATGCTCCTCAGAAATTAAATGCACTGATTTATTGAAGATCACATACACCTGTAAGAAAAACTATATTATTTACTAAAAAGAGTCACAACCTTATTGACATTATATGCACATAAAATTGACAAACTTACATTGGTTTGTGTCGACACTGTACCAATGTAATCTGTTTTATATACAGCGTGCTTAGTTAAAAAAAAATATGTGTAGCCATTAATTGGAAGACATAATGAGATTTTAAATTTTAACTATGTTGAGATAAAATGTATCAGACCTTATGAATAAATCCTTTCATGAACACGTGAACATTCACTGTTTTTGTTTCACAGAAGATAAATAAATGTGGACAGGCCCAGCAGCAATTTGCTCTCAGCAGAGGGAGCTGCAGCACCAGGACTCAACACCAGCGAGCCTCATCACTCCAGATTACATGTTGACGTGGCTCTCGGTCCACAAAGTGGTGAATCTCAGCGTCAGAAAAGCGGGTGAGCGGTTTTACCTGTCGTTCTCCATGAGCAGAGCCAGGCGGCCGTAGTCCCACGCAGCCTTCCTCAGGCAAGAAAAGATGAGCAATAAAAACTGCAACGCAGAGAAAGAAGAGCAGGAGAGATGGCAATTCATTTCTCTGAAGGTCCACGTGGAAACAAAAAAAGCCATGTGCAGGACCGAGTCATAACTGAAATCTGTAAATTCAACCCTGAATCAACAGCAGTTTGTTCTGTGGTTTTAATAAGTTTTAACTTATGCCCCCCTCGCCCCCCAACCAAAAAAAAAAAGAAGCAGAAAACAATAAATATGGGTGTTAAATACAGCATCCAACATGAGTGTTTACACTATTTGAGGATTAACTTCTCCACTTCACCTTTGACTTCTTGATTTTTTATTCACTGTAAGTTGAAATAATTAACAGCTACTGGGTTCCATGGGCATTCACCTCATCTTCATTATTCAAAGCAGCTCAATTGAAAAAAAACTAAAAGCAAGTGCAGAGATCCTTCATTATTGGTTTTGAGGCATTTGTGGGAATAATCTAGAGTTTGAAGGTCTGTTGCAGATGATGGAGCCGACAAATCTGCTGGAACACAGACTGTGATTGGTGTTGTGAATACTGAGAAGGGACTGGAGTTCTAGAGGAGTTTTGTCTAGTTTATCAGGAACACACACACAGTGATGAGAGCCGAGTGGAGCTCCAGTCATGAAGTGAATAGCATTTAGCTTGTAAAGAAGACTTTTTTTTAGGCCAATCTGTTGATCACATTGCCATAACCTAAGATTGGAAAGACTGTAAATTTAACCCGAAGCTGTTTGGTGGAATGTCTCCATGAGGATTTGCTTCAGTAAAGAAAAGATATACAGGATTTGACGGTCGTGAGCAGAACATTTATGTGGGTTAAAAAAAAAGAACTTCTCTTGTTTGACCTAGATTCTTGTATGCAATTGTTTTACTTTATTTCCTTTCATGATTAATTCTGAAAAATGTTTTTCTTGGAAAAAATCTTTCCCTGATGCCCAGATGTCAGTCTACGTGGAAACGGCAGAAACGCTGAAAACAGTGTAGTTTTGTAATGAAACCAACACACACATGCGAACAGATAACAATATGATATGAACATTAACAACGATGAGCACAAGGACGTTCATATGGACAGACAATGTAGTTGGTTTATTTAGTTGTTATTACAGTGACTGTCTAAATAAAACTACCAAGTCCCTGGAGAGTAAGGACTGGGAGTTGTGACATTCTGGAGGAAAACATTGTCGTTATTGTACATCTACTGAGCATGTGCAGAAGAGCTATTGACGACAGTCATGGTGTCTAGTAGCAGTGTCTCTGTCGTCGACACTGAGACGGAGCTCAAGCATTTTCAAAAAGTTGCACTTTGGGAGCAGTTTTCAGAACGTTTTAATTTCTGCAGCTCGGAGCACCGTTGTTGTGTAAACAAACATCCAAAATAAAATGAAAGTTTTGCTTTTTCACTTTAAAATGTTGTTTCAATAGGGTCTGAATGAACTAAGTTACAAACCAAATCTATTGACGTTGTCATGTGTTTGACCTGGAAATGCAGAAATGATAAACTTTCTTCAAAGAAATGGCACTCTTATTTATAAAATATGCACATAAAAGTGCCAACAAATACAGGCACATTTGAAATAATCTTTCTTTATGGATGTCGTCTCATTCTTTTGAAATTTTTGTTCTAATAATCTACATACACGTATTCTCCCGCGGGTCTAATGTCCTCCGTTCTGTTTGATTGTGAAGCTGAGGAGTCCACAAACAATAGATTCAAAATACAGCCTCGGTAATGAGCCGAGATGTTTCTTTAGTGCATCTAGTGCGGGGTTGTCTTGGAAACTGCTAAAGACAGGTCAGCGTGCACACACGAAGGCACGGCGTGCAGTAATGACACATGAGCACGGTAAATAGTAAGAATAAATCTGAATAGCCTCCATTTCAACACAAATGGAGAGCGAACTGAACGGCACAACGAACGGACTAAAAAAAGACGGCTATGCAAACAAAAGGTCACTTTAGAAGTGAACTAGCCAGTTCAAATAGCCGTAAAGCATAACTATTGATCAATGCTGATAAATGCAAATGAGGGTAAAAGTGCTAATGGAGGATTGATTCTAATTGCAGCGTTAAATCATTACTTGATTTGAGTGGAGACAACACTTGGTTTAGTGGGCGGGAATGACAACCGTGTTAATAGGAAGAAAGCTCCCATTAAGGCCGAATGATTCATTCTTTAGTGGTCTGAAGTCGTGCATAGACAACAGGGACGAGTTGACTGAGGCCAGGGGATGAATAATGAAGCTGTGCTCACATTAGCAGTCAGGGTCTAAAGTCTTCAAGAGAAGAATGTGTGTGTTTTCTTTGCTTCCAGCTCCTCCCAGTTGTCTTTCTTCGATAATCTTTCTTGATGCGTGGGCGTGCTCTCCTCAAGTCTCACTGATGATTTATTCTGTATGATGATGGAATTGATGCAGAGGCGTGCTCCCATCACCTGGGGAGGGGGGGGGTGAGCTTTGACTCATGATTGTCATTAAGAGATGGCGCTCAACCTTCTGTGTTGGCTTGACAACCAGGCAGGGGTAAAATAAACCAATTAAAACAAAGGGAAGGCAGATGGGGAGTGATGTCAGCTTGACGAGACCTGACAGTGGAACTGAAGCCGATGACAAGCCACAGTGAAGGACTGTTATTATGTAAGTAACACGCTTCTCAGTTTGTAAATACTCTGGAAACTGTATTGTAAGTATCTGAAAGGAAAAGTTACGAGTTGCTGATTTGACTTGACATTCATGAAATTAATGTAATTAGGTTTAAACCACCTACACAACGTTTAAAGGGAAAAACGCATTGTTTTTGCAGTTTTGTTTCAGAAAACTTTCACATTTACACAACAACGTTTTGAAAAGGATTTCTGATTACATGGCAATGGCAAAAACACTGGAAAAACGACGTACACGTTGGACAACTAGCGGGTGCTGTTGGTCGTTTTTGTCATGAAACCACACACAAAAACTTGCAGAGAAGAAAAACTGTTTTGTTTTTACTGTGTAAACAGACATCGTTTTAAAAAACGTTGTTAAAACGCACTACCTTTCCAAGACAAAAACATAAAAACAATGTGGTTTCACTTGAAACATTTAACTTCCTGCCATTTCAATCTAATATCTGTAAATTGTACTTGATGATTACTGAGAATCATTTCAAAATAGATCATGGCTCGGTAGCCGTAATTTAGACACCTCTGTTTTTGCTGAAACACGGGGAACCTAGCGGACATTTTATGAACAGCTTTTTCATAATTGTAAAAATTATTGTACTCTTTGTTAGTTTACATAATTAGATTTGCCTTCGGTTCAGTTGTGACACGTAGTAGGCATATGTGACAGCCCTTGCTGTAGCCCAGATATGAATGAGACCAATAAAGCCAGCGAAGCAAAGCTATGGCTTAAGAGAAAATGATAGTAATTTAAATGTCTTTAATCATGCATTCACACCTGAAATTCAGAGAGTTCAATCATCTAAACACACACATCTGCCCTGATGGTAATGCATGTATGTAATATGAAGTTTTATATAGGGGAAACCCACACAGATCATGAAAACCCTGCACTGAGAGTGAACATATTATTGTGAGGTGCCGGGAGGTTGTTTAAATTTCAGAGGAGAAAAAAAAAAAAAAAAAAACCAGTATAATTTTGCAGATTTTTAATTAGGCTGTATTTATACGAGTCGCATACATCCTGAAACGGTTAAAAAACAAAACAAAACATGGTGTTGTTTTGCCTGTAATTAAAGATCCATCTGTCTCATCAGGTCCATATGCTGTCTTTCTCTCAACACGTTGTGTTGTTTATATTTCTGTTATGTTCTCATCTTTCCCCTCACACATACTTTATCTCCAGCCGAGGAACCATACAATCATACGGTCTGTTAATGGACCTTTGAAGTTCGAAACACTTTAGTTCAGATCTATGTATATCAGTGTGATTTCCTGAGTGAGATGGTGAAAACTATGCCTCCAACCCATATATGTCCACTTCCTGTAATTTTTTTTTATCACTATACCTGCGTTATATAGATTAAAGCTTCTTTGAATAATTCAAACTCGTCACACAGTCTGGTGTTAAGTAGTAATCTCGGTACACCAATTGGTACCTAAAGAGAATTAGAGACTATAGGAAGCCGGTTAGACAGTTTTATTGTAGAACTGCAGAACCTTAATATAAAGCCATGTAACTGACACTTCTGTGTACTATGTTGTAGTTATACTTTGTATTCTTTGCATTTTCATTACATCCAGTCATAAATTGTTATTTAATTAAGATAAATATCAGTTTTGGGTTCTTGATAAAGAATTAGGGATTACTTATTGAAGTGAAAATACATATAATGTCAGATTTAAGGTTTGGCTTCTGAACTGTGTGACTCCTAGTATGTTTTAAGATTGTCCTTCGGATGCTGCTGAAGAAATGTCTCACCTGTGTGATTTTCTGTGTATATTTTATCATTTTTTCCTCCATTGTTTCATGGCATACTTTGAAATAATAATTGAGAAATCAACCACATCACACGCTCACGTTCACCCCGAGGGGTAATTTAAGGTCACCAATTAATTTCACATGCTTGATTTTGGATTGTGGGAGGAAACCAGGGTAAAAAGCCTTTGACTTAAATATACAAAAAGTCAATGGTCAAGTTTCTTTAATGCAAATGTGTCTGAACTCATCTCACACACCTGATGCTGCTGTTCTGGTTTATCAACATCAAGCGTCTCCAGCAGGGTGTTAATCAGACACCACACTCCAGTAAAAATAGCCCTCGGACTGAATGTGTCTGTTTGTGTCAGGATATTTTGTGGTGTCTCTAAAGGTCTTGGCAGCTTTTGGAGATATCCAGGAACCTCGTTGTTACCGAGGCTCAGCGAGCTGCTGCTGTGTACAAACTACAGATCACCTGCAGAGAGAAAGATCGACTGGGGAGATCTCTGGTTTAAAAAAAGAGATATGTGGGGAATTTATGTAAAGCCGTGGTGCTTTAATCCTTTGCGTCAAGGGCTCTTGCCCCACCTGTGATCTGATTGGACACCTAACAAAGTGCTGGAAGTATAGTACTATTCTTATTATGTCCTTGATTTCACTTTTAGGATATTTCTGTGTGTTTTCCCTTGTGAAAACTGTAATAAAGTGTCCTTGTTGTGAAGCTGCTCAGGACACTAAATACTAAAGAGAATAATGCAATAGAGGTGAATCCAAACTAATATTAATCTTGACAACAATGAATGTGGCATGTTCACTGTCATTACAAACAGAAAGAATTACCTTAGTTAACAAAAGCAAGATAAAGAAATAGATATCCTCACTGAACAATTCTGTATTCAGGAGACTAAATATTAAAATATGTATCCATGTAAATACTGATATTAGTGGCTGGTTTCCCCCTGAACACAATGGCTTTGCATATATGTATATATGTGCAGAATATAATGTATACCATATAATAATAGCAGAAGTTAGGTTTAATTCTAATATTTAACTTTTGTACAAATACTGTAGTCCAGGGGTGTAAAACATAAAGCCCACTGGCCAAAAACTGGCCTGGAAGAAGCTCTAATCTGGCCAAATCACCAAGAAAATTATAAAAAATGTAAAGGAAAAGATTTTCTTTTTTTGGGGAAATGACAAAAAACAGTAGCGGACATAACACACAATACTGAAAATGAAACATGTGCGCGTATGTGTGCGTATGTGAGCGTATGTGTGCGCATGTGTGCGCATGTGTGCGCATGTGTGCGTGTACCATCCAGAGCACCACATTGATGGTGAGGACTGTGGGCACGCCCCCGAACGGCAGGCCCTGGAGGACGCTGCTGCGGGAGTGTGAGCTGTAGCATCTCTCCGCCGTGCTGTTTTCCAGCCCCAAGAAGCCCAGAACATCCAGCTCTGGGGGCCTCGGCTCCACAGGGGGCGCTGTCGGCACAAACAGCTCAGACTGTGCCATCAGGCCTGGACCATCTCTGAGGAGGAAAAGTAGCAGTGAATGATTCGGCACAAATAACCAATAGTAACAAATAAAAAAGTGCATTTACATGCATATTGTTTCTGTGACTCATAAGCAGCACGTTGTACTGCAATTTTTTAAACATAGCAATATCAACAAGCAGCATATACATATTACAGAAGACAGACTGCAGCTATAGATTTAATTTCTTTGTTGAATTCAAAATGACAGAATATTGGAAATAACGGAAAGGTGCAATTAACCTAGAAAAAAACGCTCAAATTGTGCAACCAGGTAATGAAAACACAGCAGAAGAAGACAAATTAAGAAAAAATTTACAAAAAAACCAAAACTAATTTAACAGCACAGAGAACCTAACTTCATCTACTTAGTGTTTGTATTCTTATCCAAAATGATTGCACGTTCACTGAATATACTACAGTCACAGTCGACACTGTGTCTGTTTCACTTCAAGCAGTCGTGTCAAACATGAGGCCCGCAGGCTGAAACAGGCCCATAAGACTTTTCAATAAGGCTCCAATTACACAACAGTGTTTTTAAGTAAAAGCAGAAAATCTTTATAGTGTTTTATACGTCCGTTTTCCACAATGGTGCTCAGAGTCAATAAAAACGCAACTTTTTGAAAACAAACAACAGCACTCTCTAGTGGCCCAATTTGAAAACTACATTGTTTTCAGCATTTCTGCCATTTCCGTGTCAATGGATATTGCTTTAAAAACGTTGCCATGTAAATGTGACACTAAAATGCGGAGTTCATCCTTTTGCACTTGGTTGTCATATAAACGGAGCCTACAGTGCTTTGCAACTTGTGATAGTAAAAAAAAAAATAAAAACGAGGCACTAGCAGTAATTATTGCTTATCATTTCTATCAGTTTAGTGAGAGATGATTGAGGCAAAATAGCTACATTAGTGCAAGTGAAACTTAAAAGTTTGTGAAAAAAAAATATTAAACATTATTTCGATACAATAAAACAAACAAAAACAGCTTATAGAGTGATCACTTTTTAGAAACAGCCTTATTAACTTTTACGCCGTTTCCATGGAGACAGACACCGAATTTGAACATTTTCACAAACTTCCACTTAGAAGCCATTTTCAAAAAACTGCGTTTTCAGTGGCTCCGAGCATGTTTGTTGTGTCAAGAAAAACCTAAATCACAACGGAAGTTTTCTGTTTTCATTTGAAAACATTGTCATGTAAACAGAGCCTGAGAAATCCTGAACTCATTGGAAATTGGAAGTTCAAACAGAAAGTAAATAAAACTGCACAATATAACCAGGAGACATGAGCAGACAGGATGCAAGACAAATACCGAGATGTAATTAAAACAAGATTATTGCAATACAGCAACGACAGAGCTCTTAATTCTTAAATCCAAAGCAAATTCAATATGACAAAACAACATGAAGAATGAAAATATACAACACAGAGAAATTAAAGACAGGAAAACAACATGGCCAACCACAAGAAACGATGATGGGAAACTACGTTCAACTTATTTCTCTCATGTTTTATATTTTCAGAAACAAGACATGCTGTATTGGCAGAGGTTTCGCATTTTCTTTACAGTAAAAGAAGCATATTTTATGTCTTTTTCCCTGAAGGTAAGAATCGTGACATTTGATTCCTGGAGGAAGCGGGACTATGAATCATGCAGCGTACTGAAAACAGCACTATCATTATACACTGAATGTTTTTCTACTGCTCAATCAAAGACAAAGCCTCGGGTTCCACCTCACTTTGAACAGATTGTTGAGGACTGGCACTTGTCGCCGCTTTCTGTGTACTTCCTGTCTGTGCAGCATGCATGGGATGTGATCATTCACACAACCATGACCACAGAGCGTAGGCCTGCACCATCTGTCCTCCAGCAGCACACGCTAATCTCACTCTCAATCAATACAGTCCCGACTCCCTGCTGCTCGGCCTGTGTACACACACCGGCCCTCGCTGAATAAACAAGCGCAGCAAATGGATCTGCCACAAAGTGCTGACAAAGCTCTGCGTCAATACTGTGAACTCTGGAGGTTGACACACACCGATTATCAAATTTCACGAGAAATACTAGATTCACAAGTACAAGAATCGAGCTCAGGAAAGCTCAGGAGTTACAACCCGCTGTGATTTATCGCTGCGCAAATGATGTCACTTCCTGTGAGCTCCATCACACTACCACACGGCGCTGGTCGTGCGACACAAGCCACAGCGAGCTCTCTCTGGTGTAGGAGGCGAGCTGATCAATGGCACTGCCGCTGTGCATCTCACTCAGAGAGGTCTGCGGACAAAAACACACCCCGGTAATCCTTCAGCGGCTTCTTCTGCACGACTGTACTGTCATTCTCATCTTTCTGTTGTGGAATTGTACAGCTTGAAGTCAATACTCGGATAACGTCAGACGCCGAGCATCAGAGCCTCCCTGTAGAGATGAGAGCAGGAGAGGAGAGTCCCTGAGGAAGATAGTAAATCTATATAACATATTCATAATCTGCTCGTATGCTTTTCACCAGGAACCCCAGCTACAAGACATTACTTTTTCTCTCATTATCAACAATGAATCTTATGCATTAATGGATCCAAAAGGATTTTTTTTCTATTGGAAATTGATGAGTAACTTCAAATGTTTTGTTTACAGCACTGGGAAGAGACACACTACTCTCCACAGTAATTCTTCCAACAATGTTTTCCAAGAAGGCTGCACAGATTTGCTTCTAATATAAGCTTTGGGACATTTCTTTAACCTTTGATTATCATGAAGCCAAACATTGGTAGAAACACCCAATCTCACCAAATTACATTAGTCAGTGTACGACACTTTATAGTATCATCAGTTTCTGTAAAGTGCAAACGTGATCATCTCAGAACAGATTGGGAAGAAAAAGTTAAGCAAAGGAGTCAAACTCCCTCTTTTCCTATTCCCGCAAATGACACTAGGTGTTGCTATCACAACAAATTTAGTTCCACCAAGAATATTAGAGGATGACTTTGGTGTACATTAAGTGTAATTTGCTGGGTGGGAATTGTGGGGATTTGCTCTCTTCTCGGATTGACACATTTCTCCTTCCAATGAATAATGTTCATGGAAAAATAAAAATCTATTAGTTTCTCTTGCAGTGATTGAATCCATTTCACCAGCCGACTGGAGAACAAACACACACAATTGATGTGTTTTGAAATCCAAGTAAATTAGATTGTTGACTCTCTCACCCTGACAGTAAAACTCACACTATTAACTCAAAGATCCCCGACAGCACAGATGATCTCACTTTGAGCATCAATTTTTATTGGTATCAGGCTTCCAAAGAAATTTCTCCTTTATTTCCACCTTCCAGCAGTCACACCCTCATGAAACATGGCTACACGTATATATCTTGATAATTTTATGAATTTCAATAATTTCGGATGGACTTAAGACTCAGAATATGATCTCGATCTCTCTCAAAATTAGATCTCGTCTACCTCAGCACATAACCAATTAGCATATTCAAATGATTCTGTCGTTTCTATATTACATTAAAAAATTATTTTTACTGGATCTTAAATATTTTGTTCAGATTTTGCCTGTAATTAAATGACTTCTTACTTTGATAGTCTGTCAGTCTACCAAGTTTTGATCAAAATCCCCCAACGAGGTTTTGAGTTATTCTGTTTACCAACCAACCAACCAACCAACCAACCAACCAACTAACTAGTCAATCTATCAACCAAGCAAGCAAGCAAGCAACTAGTCAATCAACCAACCGACAAACCAACCAGCCAGATCAACCAGTCAATCAACCAACTAACTAGTCAACCAACTAGTCAACCAACCAACCAAGAAGATTTATATAATGCTTGCTAAAAATCCATGAACAGATCCAATGTTCATTCAGTAAAATAACAACTATTCAACCCACCATAATATCTATTGATGCATTTCATTAGTAAACACTATATTTCTTCTGATTTGATCAGTCAACAGGCCTCATGTGAAACACAAGTACTGGTGAAGTCAAAGAATTCAAAAATTATATTCCTGAGATGAGCTGATGGAGGCAGACTAAAATGAAGAGCTATTGTTTGATCTGTAACACGGAGCAACAGGAGCAGCGTCAAACAGAGATGATTTCTTATAAAGAAGAGATACACACGTGACTCACTGTAACCAGGAAACGCTCAGAGCTTAACCAGCCTGACCTGCAGAGGCTTAAACAGACCTTCATCATCATCCACTCATCTTGATTGTCCTTTTCCTGCATTCGTCACTTACGTGGTCGGCTGATGCTGAAAGTGAAACTCTTCCTCTGCAGCTCCGGGACCGGGCGGGATGCTGAGGGATACACTCTGACTGTGGTGTGCTTTCACACAACATTTGGACAAACGTCACAGCATGACTCAGCAGTTTAATGGCGAAACTCCACGGTTATTCTTCTCCTGTTATTGAAACACTCAAACACGCTCACACTGATCCCAGGGTATCCATTTCTCTTCCCACTTATTCGACTCTGCAAATCTGAAGTCTCTCTAATCCATCCCCTCTGCTCATCTCTCTCCTTTCTTGTACCATTCTTCCAAGCCGGCGCAGCAGCTTACAAACTGCTGTTTGCTGTGAGAAGCGGCGTTGTGCCTCCAGCTGGCAGGCAGAATGAGTGAAATCTAGTCTGTGTGCTCAGCTAAGCACTATTCTAATCACACATGCTGAAGTCAGTGCAGAAGCCACAAAGTGGTGATGAAACACACCTGAGTTTGAGTCAGAGAGGCAGAAAAAAAACGGTGAGCTGGAAAGAAGAAGAAGCTAACTCAGGTCAGCTCATCTGCTCATTGCACCAGAAAAACAGCTGAGGTATCAAGAGAGTGAGTGATGTAGGCTGCGGTCCAATCCAGAAACTGCACTATTTCCTCTCTGTGCATGTCCAGTTAGGAAATGTATCCTAATGACAACAATTATCAATGATCTCGGTTGAGAATTTGAGTTCACTCAGTAACTTCCGCTGAACTGTTACAAGATGAAAAGCCACTCATTTCCATCAAACACACCAACAATCCATAAATAATTGAAACAACCCATGTCAAAGTAACAGTTAGACCATTGCAGCCGATACTAGATTTTTATCCATTCTCTTCCTCCTCCTCAGTCTGAGTGCACCTTTTGACACCATCTCCCACTCCATCCTCATCCTCTTCCTCTTCCTCTTCCTCCTCCTCCTCCTCCTCCTCCTCCTCTTCTCACTCCATCCTCCTCCACAGATCCATCGGACTATCCAACACACCCATGGACTGGATCAAGTCATACCTCTGTGATTACACATAGTTTATTCAGGTAAAATGCTTCACTCTCTCCTCTGGTGTTCCCCAGGGCTCTGTCCTAGGTCCCATCCACCACTAAATGCAAACCCATGAATCTATTTTAATGTTTATTTTATGAATCTTTTTTTTTTCAACTTGTTTTTAACTGTTTTAAATTATTTTCATTATGTAACTTGGGTGTCCTGAAAGGCACTTACTGTATAAATAAAATGTATTATTATCGTAGTGGCTGCTCTTGACTTAATTGTGGTAATAGCTGTAGTTTTTGTATTTCTGTTGTGATTATTTGATCACCCTGAAATATGTGCATCATCCTGATTAGAACAAGTTAAGTTGTAATTGTTATAGCACCATGCGTGAGATGCGTATGGCAGCTAATGACACTCCTCCATGTTTTATAATGTGGTTAAATGAGTTGTTCATAAAGTTAGACCTGTACTGTGGACTGTAAGATTGGTGGAGGTGTATGTAGCATCAGTGCAGAAGGTGTGCTGAAGTGATTGGCGGTGATGCATAGCCTTCGCACATTGTTTGTGTATGGAGCATGAATTAGGCTTTATGAAATTTAAGAAGTACTCGTATTGGTACACCAGTCTCTGCTTTCCTAGTAAAGTTTTTAGTCCAAAACATTCAAATGCAAATTGAAAATAGCATAAAGATGTAGCAAATATATTATTAGACTTAACAAGCTAACTTGCTGGGATTCACCGTGCTGTAGTAACATATGGAACCACAAGATTTTGTAGTCAGTCACTCTGACTTCACTAAAACTACAGAGTGAGCAGCAGCACATTCAGACTAAATGAAAGGGAAATAAGATGAAGTTGAAGTTTTTGACAATTACCAACAATAAATTACTGTAACTTCAAGAAACTGCCTGCTACCACCCAGAGCACAAAAGAGGAATCACTCAAATCTTACATACTGCACCTTTTTCAACTTGCAATAACTAAAATGATCTCATTAGAAACTTGCTGGCGCAGCATTAATGTCTGGTGAGGCTTAAGTGATAGATTTATGAAGGTAGAAATGTATCGTTACATGTACACATCAGGGGCTGGATTATAATTTCCAACCCTTCCAAAGTTTATTAAATACCATAAAGCATTGGGTTTGTGGCTCTGGTGGAGCTCACCCTCCTCTTGTCATCAAACATTACCTACTCAAGGGAATGAGAGAGTGACGGTCCTGTTTCACCAGAGAAATGGACCATAAATAAAATGCATTTCTGTTCACTTCAAAACGTCTGCACCTGATCGACTGCCAGTCGCCATGAGATAAAAGACCAACATCCCCAAGGACAATTTGCAGTCACCACAAATAAAAGAATCATGGCTGGGTGCTGCTGTTCTCTTTCTTGACTGCAACCTTGTTAAACGTGCAGTCTTTTCTCACCACTTTTTTGTTTATGCTGGTGAAGGCTGTTTGCTTTGCACGAGGCAGCAAAACCTGCATCAAAATGTTTCTCGTTTCAAACACTCTGCTGATGGAATATGAATAAACTCTCTGCACTGCATCTTAACCCAAAATTATTGAAACATAAGCCTTTCAACATGAATGTCAGACTATCCCTTATTAATTGCTCCAGAAGTGTCGCCTGAAGCTCCACAGGAGTCGCAGGCCTCTGCAGTGATGGCGGTGGGGAGACGTCTGTTTTGGATGGACAATGAGACTCATCCTGAGGGAGAGAACAGGGCGGAGATTTAAACACAATCTGCTCGCCACCTGCTCAGCGGAGGGGAAGGGAGGGGGCTCGACTCTTTTCATCACTCACCCTCTATCACAGCTCACACAAACACAGATCACTGAGGTGTGTCTGCTCAGAGCTCACGGATATTGCAGCTTCCCCACACCCACCCGGCCTCCCTCAGTACGGTGGGAAGCGAATACTGCACGCAGAGACCGTGGTCAAACAAGACAACACCTGCTTCCTCGTCTGTCTGCACATGCTCAGTAAACCCCAGGGGGGGCGTGTGTGTCTTCTCCTGCTGCTGCTGTGTGGACTGAGCCATTCCTCATTAGGACCCATCTGGCATCAGCGCTGCTCCAGTCGAACACGGATGCTGGATTTGGCTGAACCCGACCAGTTGAATAGCCACAGTGTCTCTCTGAGCTGCACTTCCCCTCCACGCCATAGAGACTCTAGAATATTCCAGCTTCAGCTTATTAAACTGCAGAGTCCACTGGATCCTAAAATCCTGAGGCTCACTTCGCTTCACCATCATCTAAAAGCTGTAAATGCTGCACATCAAAAGAGATTAATAGGGAGGAAATATCTCATTCCCATAAGCACAGTTGCCAGAGGGTGTGAAATACTTGGTCCAAGGCCAAAACTGGGCTGGCGACATGTCAAATCTGTTCCAAAGGAAAATACAAACAGTAAAAGAAGACTTTACATGACAAATTTTCAATGAAATTAACTATCATCCCAAATTTGGCCAGTGGGGGATCACAGTGTTTAGATTAGCAGACAACAGCAACACAGGATGGTTCACAATTTGGCTGCAGGTGAAAATGTTGATGATTATTGTAATAATCTAGAATACAAACACTTGAGTAGATGATATCTTTGTACATAAAGATTTTTTTCTTCCCAACAGCCGTGCTCTTTCTCTTTCTCTCTATTTTACACCAACTGTGACTGAGAGTTGTGTTTTTTTCTTTTTCTTTCAAAAATATTTTGAATTAATTGCAATCACTTGCACTTTTCCTTCATATTTAAATTTTGTCATTTGAATTTCCAGAGCATGCACGTAGTGAATGGAGACATAATTTAAAGTAGCTCAGTCAGTCCGTTGCAATATGTAAATTGCATGTTGATATTGCGATAATGACACCTTTGCATTAATACATAAGAATCTAACAACTATCAAATTGCAAAGGGTATGATAAAACCTTGTCGTGTAAACAGCCCCTGAGAATCTCTGATCTCTGACTTGCATCAACATGACAGTGAATCTGGTGGAAACACCGATTCAACAAGACAAAACAGCAGGAACCTTCTAAGAAAGGAATTAGGCAGTTGTTCTCGATCTCAAAAATGTATTTTAAAGGTTTCAACTTGTACATTCAAATTTGATATGTAAAGTATATATTTGCATGTATATTTAAGCTAAAGAATAATTTTTTTCATATGAAGATCCCCGGGAACATCATCCACAATGTTCTGTAGGCTAAATCCTATTTTTATTACAACTGCTCTAATTTAAGGACCTCAAAGGGCCTAAAGCTTTACATCTGATGTGTGTTCAACAGCCACAGCGAGCGTATAGTGACAGCACAGGAGAGTCTGAAACCTGAATGTTTGATGTGTTTCCTTGTTGGGTAGAAAGCTTATGGCCCAGACATTTTGTGTACAACACACAGTGAAAACGCTGCGGGTGAAAGAGCTCTGTGGAATCATAGAGCAAATCTCAGGCTGAATCTAAAATTGCGAGGAGCTTTCTTCCCACTGAAGACACAAGAAGAACAAAGCCCAGCCGGTAGCACACACCTGTGATGGTTACATGACAGTGTGGAATACAAATCAGGTTTCACAGTGAATCTTTTGTTCTTTTATTCTGTTTGTGTTCGATTTTCTGTCAAAAATGTTTGCCAACAGTTTTATTTAAACCTCGTGATGGCTCTCTGAAATATAACTGTACGACACATTGCCGCCGCCGCCGCCATCTTTATCGGCAGGAAGACAACTGTGTGGCGTAACGCAGATGAGTGTGCAGGCTGTCAGCAGCGTGGGCCGCTCATCTCAGCTGTTCAGAGCTGAAGTAATCTATTACTGTATTAATGGCAACACATCAGCCAATAGTAAAAGGCCTCTACGTATTAGAGATATCTGGATGTAAACATTAACAACGGCATGTAAACGGGCATTCGTGTGGACAGACGACCAAGTTAGATTGTTATTACAGGGAATGTCAACTATAAAACTACTAAGTCCCGAGTCGTGACACTCTGGAGGAAACATTGTTCTTATTGTCCATCTTCTGAGCATGAGCAGAGGAACTGTTAGCTACGGCAATTTTCAATGTCGTCGAAACGGACACCAAAAACCCACTGACAGCTTTGCATTTTCACTTGAAAATGTTGTCGTGTAAACAAGCCCTAAATAACTCATCCATCCTCTTTCATACTAAAAATCAAGGCTAAATGTTTGGTTGGATCCTCATTAACACTGCAAACTGTTCGACTTACCTGCCATTAGTTTGTCATTATCACACAACATAGAATTACATCACATTGTGCTACAAAAACAACAGATTAAAATAAATCCATGAACCCAAGACAAACTTCTCAAATCTGAGATCGACAAAACAACAGTACAGAATTTTTGTTTTCCCGAATAATCTGCTGAAAAGTAAACGTGTGTGAGACACCAACACTCTCTGCTGGGTGAAGTTCACACCCCCGGGGTCTTCAGCAGGGGCCACAACAACACCGGAGACGGCACACACCTACAAAACCAGCTGCTCACACTTGTGTCGTCAGGGAGACGATACAGAAAGTGTCAAACACAGAAGGTTTCAGCCCACAGGGTGTTTACTCTCAGTCTGCACGGCCCAGTCCCTCCCGTGATCACGTGACCTTTACTGGACTGCAAACTGTGCACTCGTGTTGGATTTAAAATATATGTGAATGTGAGATGTAGCTCCAGTTGCAAAATATATCTCAAATGTATTGTTGTTACAATATTAACATGAGCAATGTGCAATGAATTATTTTTCTCTGAGCCTTGTGGCTATTAATGCCGAGCAATTTCAAAATTAACGAATAAATATGAATCAAAAGTGAAAACTAGCTGCGAAGAATTCACGTACCTGTGCAATTAACTCATTTAAGTATGAAACTAATTGAAATAATGAGTATTTCTAAAGTAAAAGGACACACAGCAGAAGGAAGAGCCAAACAAATTGAGGAAAGTTACCAAAAACAACAAAGTCAACAAATTATTGAGAAAAACGAAAGTAAACAAGCATAATTTAGGAGCAAGAGAACGAGCATTGTTATGAGAACAAATCCTATCCCTACATCTTGAAACTTCACCTTCAAACAATCTCACATACAATCATATTGAGTTATTATACAAATTACTTCATATAAAACAAATCAAAACCACAATTAACTGCACTAATTCACTAATTTGTTCAACAGCATTAACAAACCAAAAGAAAAAAACATTAACTGCAAATAATTTTTATCATCAAAATACTTAACTTTATTCCATGTGTATATATGGGTTTGTTTACATTTCTCTTTCTAAAGCATCTAAATCAGGGGGGTCAAACACTTTATGGTTCAGGAGCAACAAGCAGCCCAGTTTTATCTAAAGTGGGCCGGACCGATGAAATAGTGCCACTGTGGCAGTTGTGTTCGCCACAAACAGAGGTACGGAGATAGATCTTTGAAAAGCCACACTTTATTAAATTAAATCTAAACTAACTCAAAAACAAACCAAACACACCTAATGTGAATCAGGTGCTTAATCACCTCTCACAGTCACAATAACATTCAAATACAAACTTTTCTCTGTTATGGCGCAGAGTAAACGTGATATGTGATCTATACAATGTACTTTATAAATAAAAACGCTGCTACTGTGTATGCACCTCACAGCCATAATAAATAGTCGTTCTGCACATGCTCAGTAGATGAATAACAACGTTTCCTCCAGAGTGTCTTGACTCCAAGTCCATATTCTCCTGATAGTTCTATAGGTGAGTCACCGTGATAACAATCCGTCTGTCCATACAAATGTTCGTGTCCAATTGTTCATGTTTACAGCATATTGTTCTCTGCTCCGTGAGTGTGGTTTCATTACAAAAACAACCAATTGCACTCACTCGTGGCCTGACATGAAAATGACATTGTTTTCAATGTTGCTCTTTTCAAATAAATGAGTATCACTTTCAAAACGTTGCCATGTAAATGTGAATCTTATTTTGAAACAAAAACACAAAATGATGCATTTTTACCTGAAATGTGGTGTAAACGGGGTCGCGGTTGTTAAATATAATCAATGCAACATAAACTAAAACCACACTGAAGCTCAGGAGGGTTTATCTTCATTTTAAAGCCCCAAGATAATAAAAGCAACAGGATTTATTGGGTGTGCACGCTCAGTCAGACATGTCAGTGCTAATAGCTGCTCCCCGCTCATCCAGGATGCTTGTGCTCTGCCCTCTGGTAGCAGAACTCACAGGATGTGGAGCAGGTCATCTTGACGGTGCGACACTTTCTTCCCTCAGGTTATCAGAGGAAAAGCACCAGGGACCAAAAGAGATGGAGAAATGAAAATGGATTTTTCAACCTCTCCTAAATGATTCACACTGCTTTTATGGTTTTTAAACCATTTTTTAGATCCTCCAATTAAAAAGACCTTCCCAGATCTTTAATCTGTCGCTGTGTTTTTAATGGGACAAGGATGAATGCTATTGAGTGTTTTGTAGCATTGATTTAAATGGGGAATCTATCCTGAAATCTGCTAACCTGAAGTCAAATAGAAAAATTCACTTCATTGATTTTAACTGTCTATAACACGAGTGTCAAATATGTGGCCTGCGGACCAGAACCGGCCTGGCTACAGGATTTATTGGCATAGTCTGTGTAAAATGTGTTGTATCAGTAAGTAGCATCAGCATCAAAGTCAGACATTTGTAAATGAAAGCAATGCTGCCGTTCAGTTTGCTTGGTAAAGGATTCCATTCCTGCTTTGGACAATAGCTCATTCTGTTCAATAGCATTTATTTGTTGCTCTGTATAGTGTCAAAGTTCCATTTGTTGCATTCCTGTTACAGTAAAAATGTGTTTCTGAGCTTAAGAATGCAGAGTTATATAATTGAATTTTTTTTTTTTATATAACAAAACTATTCCCATATAGCACCAATTCATATTACAGGCATGTCAGTATGTTTAACAAAACCAGAGAAAATCCATACATCTTTGCCTTACGGATTGCAGCAACTGTTCTCTCTACTATGAACAAGTCCAGAAATGACTACCTGAGACTGTGTGTGATGTCTCATACTCCCACAGTGTGAGAATACCTGCTCCAGCATTTAGTTCTTCAAATTCAGCTGGAAAACAGAGCGTCTGCTATCATTTGATATTTATGCAGCCTAAATTAGATTTCTTTTATCACATCGCTGTGTGGAGCCGGATGTGTGCCTGCACCCATTGATAAAACAAACTGAAAGAATAAAAGCGTGCACAAGAAGACGTTTCGTGCTTAAATCACCTTGTTTTGTCTTTAACATGCTTCGCAGTACAGGCTGTCTGTTCAGCAGCTGTTCCAACCTGCACCATACACACCCTACACACCCTACACACCCTACACACCCTACACACCCTACACACCCTACACACACACCCACGTCACCGCTACAAGCTCCTCTTTCAATCTCTGTTCAGTTTCCTGAAATATTAATGACTG
>OMNM01033804.1:8031-21912 GCA_900302745.1 Parablennius parvicornis | reverse complement strand
AGCGTGCACAAGAAGACGTTTCGTGCTTAAATCACCTTGTTTTGTCTTTAACATGCTTCGCAGTACAGGCTGTCTGTTCGGCAGCTGTTCCAACCTGCACCATACACACCCTACACACCCTACACACCCTACACACACACCCACGTCACCGCTACAAGCTCCTCTTTCAATCTCTGTTCAGTTTCCTGAAATATTAATGACTGTGTGATACGTGAGGATGACCAGCGCTCATTTGTTCCCTTTCCTTGAGAGAAAACCTTCTTTTAGCAGAGTGGGATCGATGGTTATAGTAAAACCTATAGAAAATGTATTGATTGCCAAGCACTTGAGGGAGGTAAACTAATGCAAATGACACCACGGCTTGTTATTGGGAAGGGAGCAATTCAATTTTAGGCCTTTTTTTCTGGTATAAAGGGGGAAAAAAATATGTCCAAGTGATGAAAATCAGTTATTTAAATACTATTACATGCATACTTGAATATACATAAATATAATATATAAATATCAGACTCTTTTCACCTGCTCGGTTCAAAGGGAGGAATAATAACATATAGTCTCTGTTTTTCATGCTGAAAGCATGACATTCCTAATGAAAACTGACCTTTGAGATCCACGGGTGCTGGCGTACTCCAGAGGGTGTAACGCTGTTGTGGTAATTATGGATTGTGACTGAAATAGAGCTCTGAATCTCTGAGATGTTTACGAAAGTGTCTCCAATAACAAGGATGCGCAAACATGACAGAAATCCTCTCTAATTAATGAACAACATCATCGCTGTCATGTATGTGTTGTTATCGGTCTGATGAGCTGCGTTATTGTTGTCAGACACGGCTCCTAACATTATCATGACAATCTGGCATGAAAAATCCTATTAAAAAAAAAAAAAAAAAAAGCTCTGGGCTTGTATAATATTTCCCAAGTCAAGTCTTATTATAAATCTGACAGTTGCAAGGCCTTTTAGGTGCAAATTGAATATAAAAAGCAAAAAATCTGTTTTATAATACTATTTAGATTTCCTTTAAAGGTGCAGAATGTCAAAGTTGAGTCATGCAACATTTGTGCAATAGTGGGCAGTAGTGAGTCATTGTAGCTTCCACTTACTACTGAGCGTGTCAGTTTTGTGATAATGATATATGACGTGTTTAAGCTTTGAGATTTGTTTTCTACTTTGTTGTTTTTGGTATCTGGCCAGCTTGCAAACTTTTGTATCTCTACCTACAACACACACACACACACAGCATCAACACTGTTGTTTTCTTTTATCGAATTAATGTTAAAAGGTTTGAAGATATTCCACATAATGTATCTTTAAAGCTGTGTCCTAGACATATTTTTATATCCATATTAAAAAGTCTATTATAAATCTGCCACCTCTGGTACAACCTGTCTAACAGACAGATAAGGTCTTACACAACTAATTTTACAATAAAGTCTATACTTACCCTTGACGTTAAACACCTTAAAGGTGCAGTAAATATAACATTTAAGTGATACCAGTTTGTTGCTTTGAGTGGCAGTAGTGAGTCAGTGCAATTTGTCTTCAGTCTTTCAGAACGTTTTATAAATTTTGTTTCAGTAGTGATTTCAAAGAGCTCCATCGTCTGTTGCTTTCACTACTGTGTGCAATATGACAATGTTATTTTCAATGGATTTTTGACCTATTAGAAGCTGGACGGTCAGTGCTGGGCAGGCTGGAGCTTCCTGGTTAACTTGCCAAGTTCAACAGCCACAAATAGGTTTCAGTGGAACGACATCATGTCTGTAATGTCATTTCATTAGCCAATTGTTGTGAAAAATAGTTTTTAAAAGCAGGTACAAGCAGATATAAATGGTACCCAAGGACTTGTGCATTAATCTCACCTTAAAGATGCACAAAATACATTTTGGGAGAATTTTGTTTTGTCCACCAGGTGGTGGCAATTATGGCCCCATTTATACAACATTTCAAGGGGAAACGAATCGTTTTGCGTTTTAGTTTCAGAAAAGTTTTACGTTTACATGACAACATTTTGAAAATGACGTCCAGTGACACGCAACGCTGAATGTAGTTGATGGATGTCGTTTTCATGTTGGGCCAATAGTTGACGCTGTTGGTTGTTTTTGTACTGAAATCACACACGTGCGTGCAGAGAACAATACACTATCAATATTAACAATGGGAGTACACAGACATTCGTATGGACAGACAATGAAGTTGGACTATTATCGTGACCGTCAACTATAAAACTACCAAGTCCGAGGTGTGAGTCATGACACTTCGGATGCCGTCGTTGTTATTGTCCATCTACTGAGCATGTACAGAAGAACTATTTACTACGGCACTAGTGCGCATGCGCACTAGCAGCATTTCATAAAAGTTGCATTTTCACTAATTACACGGAGATGAGTCAGAGTTTTTTTTTTTTTTTTAAAGTTGCATTTTCAGTGGCTCCGAGCATCATTCTTGTGTAATCGAACAGACACCCAAAACGCTCCAAAGGTTTTCGATTTTTACTTGAAGACGTTGTCTTGACCTTAACTTGAAAAACAAGATACAGAAGTTAACTAAATTTCTGTGTCTTGTTTTTTTAAATGAATCACTGCAAAGTGCTCCTGATTCTATTGTGGATGTAGATTTATACATATTATCCTAAACTTTTGTTACATTTACAATTTTGCACAAAAGCTTTTTTTTATATATATTTTTTGGTTTCTCTCAACACTTTCAACCAATGCAGTCATAAAAAAGTCTATTTGATGACAAGTTTCACCCTGTTTTCATCTCTCCACCTGCACCTCGATATCCTCCGCTGCTACATCAGTCTGAAACCTGGATGTGCAAGCCCACGCATGTCATTTTTGGAAATAATTAGCCTGAACTGAGACTGAACAATAACAGGCACTGTAGCTTTAAAGGCCGAAGCTGAATAGACTTGTTCAGAATAAAAATGACCTTTGTGTGGCAGATCCCCTCAGTGTGACCTCAGTTTACCCCGACAATAACACCCTGTTGTGAGGCGACAGTAGTCCAGTGACTGTGCAGTGAAGTGAGAGTGAGAATCAACAGGTCAGCCCAGATGGTGTGATGACCTGAGGATGCTTTGTGTCTGTGTGGATCAGACAGGAGACCTTGGTGGGCTGCAGAGGCGAGGCAGGGAGAGATCTCCCTCCTGTCAGACATGATGGGGACCCTGGATGACCGTAAATGGATCTGGCTGAGTCTTTTCCACTGAAGGAGGAACAGACAAGAGGTGTTCCTGTGAGGAGACATCATGCACCTGCTTTGGGTGTAATAGTCTGACACGTTGCCAGAAACCTACTCATCCTCAGCAGCCACAACAAATCACACTGCCAACTTTTACACCTCCTACAATAAATATAGAAATATTTCTATATGTATCTATTTGAAAAAAAGGAAAAATGTGTCTCTCCTTCTCCAATCAGACATTTTAAATCTCTGCCCCTGTGTTTGCTGCAGTCTGCACACCCACCTTCCTCAGTCGGATCTGCAACTTGATAAAAACGATTGCGCCACAAAAGGCGCACAAACCTCCGTCTTCTGTCCGAAAATGGTTCCGCAGTGAGCATGCACAGAGTTTAAAATGTGGCTTCTCTCACCTCACAAAGCTTCCTGGTCGCGGGCTGCTGCTGCTGCTGCTGATGGAGATGCTGCTGTTTTTTTCCTCCAACACCAAGAAACAAGAGAAACTCCCACCTTCCCAGGGATCGTGTGACAGTTCAACACCCGCATCAGACCCGCGGAGGGACCGTCAACAAATAACAACTGAGAACAATATATAGAGGAAAATCTGAAAACTGTTAAAAGCATTTTAAAATCACATGAGAAGAAAGTCAGAATATATTGAGGATGTATTATATTCTTTACTTACATTGATTTTATTGACCGCTCTGTATTTTTAATGTTACACAGTACAAGGGACGCAAGAAGTAAATTCATCCACTATAAGATCATACACAGATATTTTACACCACTGAAATGGTTTAAGGGATTGGCTCAGGACCACAAATGCTGGTAATGCCATAAAGAGTTGGACACATTCCTTCATGCCATATGGGACTGTCCGATGGTACGGCCCTTTTGAAAGGTGGCACTGAAAAACCTTGAGGGTTTAAACAACCTTTACTAGAATCCCTATGTTTGAACTATTTTTGCAATTGGATAAGGCTCTAATGCCACAAGGCCTTACCATAGCAGAACTCCAACTGACAATAACCAGTTTTATTGATGCGGCTCGGCCTTTAAGATGTAAGATGAATGTCTTATCTTTATTTATATAACTTTTTTTCTTTCTTCATGTCATATCTGTTTGTTTCTTCCTTTTACTCTCTTAGAATAATGCTAGGCTTATTCTATCTGTGACAAGATATTATGATAAAACAAATATAGATTTGAAAATAATTTACAAATAATTTCTTTGGGTGCCATAAAGTAAAATAAATAACAATAGCAATTATTATAATAAAATTATACAACAGGATGAAACTTACCCAATATTCTCATACAAATACATGAAACTCATATCGATAATGTTGTCATTCTGGGTCTATAAAATATTATTTTATAGCAGGGTTGATGCACTGCCTCCAATCCCTTTAATCACAATTTTATTATTTTTGATTATTATTACAATATTGCTATATAATAGCTGAGGGTCGATAACCATTGGAATGTGGGAATTAACAGAAAAGTAAACACACAAGCACACAGGGAGAACATGCAAACTCCACAAAGAAAGGCCCCTGGCTGTGTTTAAACCCATGACCTTCTCGCTGTGAGGCAAGAACAAAACACTCACCAATCCACTGTGCTGCCCAAGTACAGGTGTACATTTCTATTTTACACTAAATTAAAAAAAATAAAATAAAATTAATAAATAAATGAACAAATTAATAGATGAATCAATAGATATTACTATGAAATGAAAAAGTGGTGTAGTGGCCAATCAGACTGCTGTGGGTGCAAGTCCAGTTCAGACTCACCTGTGCAGAGTTTGCATGTTCTCTCTGTGTATGCGTGAGTTCTCTCCATGTACTTCAGTAGTAGGTCATTTCAGGAGATGTTTCAAGTTAAATCTTATTTGATAAACACAAGTAAATCACAGGGTCTGGTCTGCAAATACTTGCACTCATTAAAAGGAATTTCCAGAAACAAGCTTTTGTGTCGTTAATGAAAAAGACATCACAAATATGAGTGCTGCTTCATTCTGCCACCACTGACTCAAACTAACTGATGTGCAACTTTTATCAATAAGCCCTCTGACTTGTTTTATTATGATTAGTCTTTATGTTCTTTCTATACCTGACACAGAAAGCTCTTTTGTAAAAGAGGAAACAGTTTCTCTTTCCCTGGAAAGCTCACATGTACCTCAAAAATTCACCTTCAGTACATTATGACGGCACACAGAGGTGGAAACCTACTGAAAGTCTCTACTTAACTGCTCATACAATGTTCAGATTGTACTTAGTTACAATGCTTCTGTCAAAAACACTATGGAAAAGTACTTTAAAAAATTTAATCTACTCAAATTATGATGTACTTTTAATCACATTCAAATGCGTTGTCTATGTTGTAAAGGTATCTGTCATACTAACACATTGCTTGTATTTAGCCAGACTGAAACACTGGAGGAAATTTATTCAGTAGTCTTGTTTAATATGCTAATAAACCTTTCTTGTAACCTGATACTGTCACAATCATTTCGTATCTCACTGAGCAGCCAATCGACCAAAGTAGAAATAATTGAGGAGGCATTGCCACCTAGTGGTAGTTTGTTTCTCCTGCAGTAGCGTAGTCAACGTCATTATGAATGTATGTTCAATTCTCACATCTGAAACAATACATAACATAGATTAAATCACACGTTATAGTCATACATGACCCCACACTTGACTTAGAATAGTCTCTAAAAATACTTCAGATTCCCACAAAATCACATTTCAATGATGTTGGTGTTGTTTCATAACAAATGAGACAGAAAAGTGTGTGAACATGAAAAAAGATGGAAGTGCATTAACAAAACATATAGAAGACAATATGGACGAACATAGAAGCGTTTGTTGACTACAAATAATAACATTATTTTAAAAGGTGCTAATATTGTTCCACTATTATTAGTAGTCATAATACAAATCACACTTAGTCTTAAGTATTTGCTGTATGCTATGATTTAAATAAACTTAAAAAGGCTTTCAAAGATGCAGTAAACAGTCAGGTGTGACAAAGTTGACAACCTTAAAATTGTTGTGACCCAATAAGTGACCCTAAAGAGAGCGCCCTCTATGGTTAATCCTGCAGGACACCACATACCTTCTCGTGTTAATGTTGACAGCATCTTTCGAACTCATCTCTTCAATGCATTATTTGATCTTTTTTGGGGTGGGGTTGTGGTGGGGAATTTGATGTGATCTTTCATTTCACTATGAGTTAACTCCATTATTAATAGTTGTTACCTTCACTATTATTTCTTTGTATCAGGATTTCTTAATATTGATAGAATGAGAAAATAATCATTGTGGGAAAAGGCATCTCCCTGATCCCCCCACACATTAAAACACACTTCTATATAAAATTTGAACTTTTAAAAATTTCATGTTGAAAGGAAAACTGTGGGGGGTTATAAGAGTAAATACATAAACATTACAGCGACTTGATTTGTCTTAATTATTTTCCAACCTTTGCAAAGGACTCACAAAAGAATCATATCAAAACATTGGGCTTTTATACAGTATTTCAAAAATGAAACTTTTCATCAGAGACCTTTTAATGTCATAAAAATCTGTATGATATTTATACAAGTGACAAATATTGTATTCATGTTGTTGTTTTGCATGAGGGATTAGGAATCTATACGAATCGAGTTTACATGTTCTCCTGGCATGTGACGGGAGTTTCTCTGAGTGGCTCAATCCAGAATATACCTGAGATTACTGGTGACTTTAATTGGAATTTAATACAGTGTGCATTTAGCCACACAATCCAGAATAAACTGTCCACCAAAAAGGAAAAAAAAAAAAATTATAATAATAGAAACAAACATATCTAACACATTGGATTAAAAATTGTTTTACCTGTTTTCATTCACAGTTTAACAAATTCAATGTAATAATTTCCTTTTTTATTAATTATTATGCTTAAATAAAAATGTAAAAAAAAATTTTGTTTGGATTTTGGTGTGAGTATAACATGATACTCACACAAAAATGAAGTGAGTATGACAAGTGACTATAACATGACAATACAATATTTTTTAAATTTCATTTTAATGATTAAATATGTAGGTATAATGTAATGTCAGGAAGAGTGAGGTGAAGAGACGCACCGGACCAGCAGGGGGCAGTAGACTGAGCTCATCTCACTGCTGCCGGAGAGAGAGGAGGCTGGAGCGGCTCACTGACACCTCCTGCCCGTCTGCTGAGCTCCTCTGCTCCGCGGTGCTGAAAGGACAGCTCCTCCTCCTCCTCCTTCTCCTCCACCACCACATCTGCAGGTAACCAGATGTGTGCGCGTGGAGACTCCATGACGCACCACATCGAGGCATCAGACATCAGCTCGTTTATGTGAGAGCAGCTGGACTGAAGGCAGGGGAAGTGATGTAGTGATGTGGCGTGGTGAGGGGCTTTCTGTGGCCTTCAGCAGGGACCTCCATCCATTGTTCAGATGTCCTCTAACAGGCTCGGCTGAGGCTTTAAGTCTGTGTGGCTGCTGCTGCTTCCTGCCATGCTCTGGTTAGATGCTCTCACTCTGCTGTAGGCAAGCAGATCACAGAAGGACAGGATATTTTTAGTATTCTCAGTGGCCCCTGAGAGTCCCAAGACCCCACTTTCCTACAGCAGACTGTTATTCTCCTTATTAACATTTCTGCAGGAGGCTCCATGTAATCTGCTTTGTTGAGTCGCCCTCACTAATCTGATTTTACTATCTAACTTAATCTACTATCTACTATTTACTAATTTTATTTCATATATGTCAGAAATATCTTTATAGATGTGTCTATTACAGTCTCAATAGTTTTAATTGTTGTATTTTGATATTTGTTATTCGTTTTTTCAAATGATTCAGATGTATGAAAACTGTGTGTGTCTATGTGTGTGTAATGTTTTTCAGCAATCACTCATAAAGCCCTTTGAGTTACATTTCCTGCCTAAAAAGTGTTGAACAATTCTTTGATTAAAGTCCCAAAAAAATTTGGTGAATAAGTAATTTATGCAGATAACCCGATGTAATGTCTGCCTTTCAAAAATACCAAAGAATTAAATAAATAAATAGTGCTTAATACATATTATACTGCAGGTACAGCTCTCAGAATACTAACCACACTGTTAACCCTTAATTTCCAGGCTTTGTCTCAGTAGTTATAGTTGATAATAAATGTTGGGAATCATCTGCAAAAATACAACTCCGACCCAAAACGATCTTTAGCAGAACAACTTTATCTCAGTATTAAACTGACAGCAAGAGAGTCCCAACATAGGACTGAAGTGGCGATCTGAATCATGCATGGCTGCTTTCCTCCTTCCCATTTGTAGGAAAATGTCAATTCTATTCCTTGTTTAAGAAATTTTACCTTTTTTTAAAAAATTTAATTTAGTTACACTTCTCTTGAAATGGAGTATTAATTTCTCTCAGATACACATCCAAATAATAGTTTTACCATCCAAGTTTTCATTGTTTATGATTGTTTTTCTGTGAAAAACGTTCTGAAGGTCCCTCTGACTCTCTTTATCACCGCCTCTATCAGAATACAGTTCCGCACTTTAAAACCACTCATGTAAATATTATTTTATTCTTAAAAAAAAGTGAGTTTGTGTAAAAGCAACCCATCAGAGACGAAGTGTGTGTGTTGTGATGTGTTGGGGTTCAGTGCTGCTCCTCACTGTGTGTTTTCCCGACTTGCACAGACATGTTCACCAGGATGTTAAAGCTGAGACTCCTGAACGCTGTGGCGCCGGCCTACTTCTTCACGGCCACAGTGGTCACCTTCATTTTGCACTTTGGCTTCTTCATGCCGACGATTTTCCCAAACCCGGACCTGTCACTGCAGGGCTCCACCACCCTCCACACAGCTCTGTTCCTCTTCCTGATGTTCAACGCCTTAGGGAATTACATAATGACTATCAGATATCCCGCTGAAAGTGCCAACGAGACTGCGATCCCGGTGTGCTCGCCACACTGCTCCGACAAGGTGGACGCTCACTACCTGCTGAACGGCCGCCACTTCTGCAAACTGTGCAAGAAGGTGATCCTGAAGAGGGACCACCACTGCTTCTTCACCGGGAACTGCATCGGGAACAAGAACATGCGCTACTTCATCATGTTCTGCATCTATACGTCCTGCACGTGTCTGTACTCTCTGGTCCTGGGCGTGGCCTTCCTCACCGTGGAGTACGCCATCTCCTTCGAGAACCCGCTGACCTTCCTCACCCTCCTCCCCCTCTCCACCGGGTACTTCTTCATGGGTGAGTCTCCTGGTCGCTGCTTCTTCATAAAGAACTGGTGGTCCCATATCTCCAAAGTAGAACACTTGGTTTTCAGAGCGCTGCTTACTGGAGGCTTTCTAATAGTAGAACAGGAGGCAGAGCTTTCAGCCTTCAGGTTCCACTCATGTGGAACCAGCTCCCAGTTTCAGTTAAGGAGGCTGGCATAGTCTCAGTTTTCTATTTGATACAGCTTCCAGTTAAAGCTGGTTCAGACTTAACTGGACCTGAGACTATGTCTAAAGCTTAGATGACAAAATGAACATAATTGATAATTCAGTTGTGACTCTGTCACCGTCTCTCTCTCTCTCCCTCCCTCAGCTGACCCACTGACCTCCTCTTCCTCTCCGCCTCCTCACAGGAACCATCTCCGGCCTGCAGCTGTTCCTGGTGCTGATGCTGTACGTGTGGCTGGGCATCGGCCTGGTATGCGCCGGGTTCTGTTGCCAGCAGGTGCTGCTGGTGGCCCGGGGCCAGACCTGGTGTCAGATGCAGAGAGGCCAGCTGGTGGAGAGCTGCAACCCGTGGAGGGCCAACCTCAAGGATGTGTTCGGCACGCGCTGGATCCTCGGCCTCCTCCTGCCCGTGCAGACGGTGGAGATGAGCTCTGACGACTCAGATCCTCCCAAACAGGACTGAGTGATCAACACATATCAAAGTATCGATCCTCCATAACGCCAACAAGCAGCACATCGTATAGAAAGTGTCTGTTGGCTTTCATTGGACGCTTTATTTAAAGCATTCCAGGAAATAGTTAGCTGTTAGTGCACATTCCTCTTAAGGACAGGAGCCATATACACAGATCAGCCATAACATTACAACCACCTGCTGAGTATTATTAAGACATGGACTTCACCAGAGGGATCTGCAAGAAATCAGAAGTGTGGACTTTTCTGACAGGATGCAGGTTGTTTTCTTGCAATTTCTCTGTTGTTGCTGCAGAGAACCATAAAAAGGGAATGATTTGAGTTTTTAGGACAACTTAAAAAGCTGAAATAAGCCATAATAACCAACCAAGTGTAACAGGTAGGACAGTTGCAGGGTTTTTAAAAACACACAACTGACTTCTTCTCTCAGAACAGAAGTTTGTAACCCGTCTGTGTCAAACTCATGTTAGTTCAGGAGCCACAAACCAGTAAAATAATAGCCAAGCAACCCATAAACAAAGATAGTTCACCCCAAAAAGTAATACATCCCAAAAATGTCGACATTTGATTCACTATATTACTTCGAAAAAAACATATTCACCTGATATTTGTTTTCTTTTTTGTTTTTTAGAGATGCCTTTAGGTGCTTGAAGTCTAAGCTTTAATTATTTAATTTAATTTCATGGGCTTTGGACTAATGTTGGTAAAACACTTTTCAGTTTGCATGAATTCTACAGCCTTCAGCATGCACGCACTCACCCTCACAGTTTGGCTTTGGCCACAATAAGACATCTTGTTTTTCACTGCTGCATCACAGACATCTCGGCTCAGATCTTAATTTTCACACTGTGAAAGGTCACTGCATTGGACTCTGTGGTTTAGGTTTATACCCTCCTCTAACTGGAACGCCTCTGCCAATGCGTTTGATTGTCTATGAATCCGAAAACCTGGTAACAATCATTGTACAGTAAAAATCCAAAACTTGCTCCTCAGCAGAAGAATGAAGAGGAGGGGGTATATGTCCCTCAACCTAACCTTGAAAATCACAATGGCCCTGTGCATTAATGACCTATCGGAGACAATTTTAACCTTTTTGTTGGATTTTGATCACTGCAGAGGAGGAACATCCCACAGGAGCTGAGACATTCTGACTCTGTCACCAAAGCTTTCCTTTTAATCAGAGCTGTCAAAGACATTTTTTAGTTCAGGAGCCACATACAGAACAGTTTTACCTTGAGTTTGTTGGACCAGTAAAATAGTCCCACAATAACCTTTAAAGTTAAACTTTTATTTTTTCTTGTGTCACAGAAAAAAATACAATGAATTATCTATATTTCCACAAAACCAAACTGTTATGACAGAAAGTGACAACAATCTTAACATAAAGCCAAATTTAGTGAAACTTTCTTGTGCAAAATACAGTGAAATGGTCCAAAAAAACCTTCTCCTGTTGCATTATGGGTGCTTTTATGTTTCTATGTTTAATGGCAACATCACTGATATCTCTGCTCAGGTCTCAGTGTTTTGTCGTGTCTGCTGCACTTAGAAATTTGACAAAAAATTATTGTCTTCTTTGAAATTTTTACAATTTGCCAGTGTGCTTGGCCAGATTGGAGCCTCTTGCTGGCCATTTTTGGACCCACGGGCCTTACGTTTGACATCTTTAAATCCTTTTACTTGTCTATTTAATCCTAACTTATGACTTCATATTAAAATTAAGTATTATTTACCTCAGTGGTCATAATGTTATGGTTGATCTACTCGAGTAATGTGAAATAAGAGCATAGTATAATAAGTGTATCCTTTAAGTAGGTTTTTAAGAGGCAATATTAAGAGTTTTTTGGGGGTTTTCCATCGCAGTTCTAAGCTTCTCAGCTTTGCTTTGGTATCAATGGACAGCAGCCTGCGCCGCGCTGCGCCGCGCTCTCACGTGTATTCAAGTGCATTGTTATTCCACACTTCCTCATGGGATCCCACAGTGTGACCTTCAGGAAACCTTAGCTTGTTCTTACGTCGATAACTCACTCGGGAGTTAAGGGCTACCAGACGGGGAGGAAGGATTGCGTCCATAGCGTAAACTGCCAGATCTGAGGACTAACATTTTCTACTCCAATCTCAAGTGACGCTGACAGGCAAAGTGACGAATGGGTGAGGGAAACGTTGCGACTACCATATTATAATCCAGGGTATTATTCACAATGTGCCATAAAGTTGTGTCTTACATGCTTATAGAAGAGCCCAAAGAGGAGGGTTTCACTGCTGACAACAGGAAGGACTCCTCACCGTTATGCTACGGCGGCTACTGAACATTAAAGACGTCTTGGGTTCTGATAAATATACTTTTTAGAGATATTTTTGTCTATTCCTGTTATACCAATAAAAAGCATTCAACTCACACCGATCTGTTGCTTTAAGTCTTTAATAACACGTTCTGAGTGAGAGAAAGGCCTTAAATGATTGTGAGCAAATGAGATATGACGGGAAACAAAAAAAAAAGAAAAGAAAGCACAAACGTCTTGGTTCTCAAAATCTAATGATTAGAAAATATTGCAACATGAACAATTCCTTTTGTTTAAATAAATAGAAGAAAAGTTAAAATCCAAACAAAAATATACACGTAGTTCTTGTAAGAACAATATCATTTCTTTGGACACCCTTAAATACATTCAACTTCCTTCCACATTAAGCCCATAAAGATATACAAAGTCTAAGCTGCTCAAGCGTCGATACGAAGTGCAAACATGTACAGTGCATACTCCAAAGGCACAGGCATCCAGATTATCCTTTTACAGTCACATTACTTTAAAAACAAAACAAAAAATAGGCTTTTTATAGTCAGTAACCTGTCAAAGAATCAGTAATATGACACTAAATGAAAACATTTAGCTGCAGTTTGAAATGTCAAATCGCCACACCACATTGAGAAACTACAGGGGGAGCGAATACGGCAGAAACAAGTGCGAAGGCGAGATGATTGGTAAGGCTACAAAACTTCACTTGCTACACTTTCACTACTTTGTTCTCACAGGCGAAAAATCCTCAGCAATCCTGGTTTGTTTACATTATTCACACAGCTTTAGTCTTGGTCGGAATAGTTTTGATGAAGAAATAACACTGATGGTTGAAAGGTTTTGGGACGAAGGTCGTGCGTCATTGGACGGGAGAAAATGTGAACATGCTCATCGATACGGGAGGCGTCTGCAAAAAAAAAAAAAAGAAAAAGAAAAAAAACAAAGGCCAAAAAATTACTGAAAAGACGAAACGTGCACAATGGAAGTGTGTCCATCAGGCATTTGAATTTGATCTAAAAACAGATAACTAAGCTTGAATTTGCTCTCCAGCTTTAACATTCAAGATTTAAACTTCATCTGCGCTGTAAGGCATGTGTTTCTGTGTCCAGGAGTCGCAGCCCTGTTTAAAGTGGCACTTGCTCTTTTTTTGCGACGGCGGAGGATCGTTTCATTATAGGCGAGGGTTTGAAATGTAAGCATGCCTTCTGTGCTTCAGCTTCATAAAGCTTCCTGAAGATAAAGATTTACACAGCCCCTGATCGGAGTGCGAGAGTGTATAGTTATTATTTTTACATTTGCTCTATCGCTTAGCGGTTAATCCGGAACTGATTCTACGCGAGCACGCTCTGAGCTTTGCCCCCCCACGGTTCCTTCTCGCTGTCCTGCAGCAAGAGCTGGAGCTCAGTCCACAGCTGCGGGTCTCCGCTGCCCAGGGCCTCCAGCAGCAAGGCCGTCTGCTCCTGCAGCTG
>OMNM01033803.1:24697-36607 GCA_900302745.1 Parablennius parvicornis | reverse complement strand
CCCCCCCCGTCCTTCAGCTCGCTGCGTTTCTGATGTGCTGGCACCGAGAGCTTCTCTTTTTAGAAACTGGTAACAGTAAGTCTCCACCAGCACGACACTCATCATTAAAATAATGTTCACAGAGGTGCAAAACAGACGATTCCTCCCAAAACTCAGCTGGAGCTCTTCTCGACTCCGTCTCAGCACAAATTATCCAGAGAGACACGTTAAAGTGTTTTCATGGCGTATATAATAATGAGCAACAGATAATTGGAATAATCAAATGTGATGCATTTACATACACTTTGGGGGGGAAAAAAAAAAACCCTGGTTTTTATAAGTTTCAGCCCATTAATGGATTTATTTAGCAACTCAAACTTCTTATTTTTAGAGTATCTGGTCTCATCCAACATGAACTCTGACTTTTTTTCATTCTTTCCACTTTCATGTTAATACTGACTAAATTATTTCAACGCTTTTTTCCCCACTTTGGACACTTCAAATCTTCATGTCGTTGATTTATAGCAAAAAGTGTCAAACCAAATCTCCACAGTCATTAATTTAATGCTGTTTTTTTTCAAACAGTTATATTCACACCACTGAGATCTATTATCTTACTGTATGAAGGGTTTTACTTAAAGTATTATTTTTCAAAGTAGGAGATACAGATATGCTGTGTATCGAGCTGAGATAATCACTGTCATTTGTTGGCAATCCCTCTCCATATACAGTTGTCTGGTTAATCCGGATTCTGAAATTGTTTCCCGAAGCATGAAGGAATCGACAAAATCAGTGTTTCAGCAACACAATCTGACATCATCACGTTGGTAAAACAAACCATCTCGCATTTAAAAACTCGAGAAATCCAAGCAAACCAATTCCATCACATAATTTTAATTGCAATTAAATCACAAACTATTGTTTCTGAACAAATTCTCCATCCAATGAACATTGTTAATACATAATCCAAAGTGTGAAGAAAACCATGTCAGATTTTAATGTGCGCAACTGAAGCTCACCACATTGAAATAAAAGCCAAGTTTAGAAATTCAACTACATCACCTTAAATACATCAGGCTTTTAAAGAACACGGTGAAATACAACAGATTAAACACATGTCCTACCAATGGCGTCCACAGTTTGGCAGCTCCTCTCTCCAACAGCAACTCTGGGCAAAGGGAAGGGTCACACACCTGCAACTGATCCTCCTAATGAGCCAGGCTATCCTTCCTCTACCTGCACACCAGGTGACACGCCCTCTAATGTTCAGCCCGCTGGCGCCCTCTAGTGGAGTCCTCCAGACCAATCATTGCTGAGACTGAAACTTCAATCCGTCCATTTAGTTCAAGGGCCACATCATGCAGCTCAGTTTCATCTTCACTGGGTCGCACCAATAAAACAGAGTCATGATAAAATTGATATTTAAAATTTAAAGATTTGGTCTGATGTGGTGCAGAGAATACATGTTGAAAATATCTGTATTTATTTTTGCAAAAACTGAAAAAACCACTGAAAATTATTACAATTTCAACATAAGGCCAAGTTCTTTGAAAATTATGGTGCAAAATGAAGTGGAATGTCAAAAAGGAAAATCTCCTATAGCTGTTGTATTATGGGTGTTTTTACAAACTCTCCCTGACAGTAGGGCTTTGGGACTGGTGTTATTTTATTATCTTTCATTGCAGCATCAGCGATATCTCAGCTGCTATCTCATTTAGCATTTCTTTGAAATATTTACAATTTACTAGCTGGTTTGGCCCGATCGGAGCCTCTTGAGGCCCAGTTTTGGCTCACGGGCCTTATGTTTGACATTTGTATTCTATATTTATCAAATCTGTTGTGCATTTTGTACAAAGCTTTAGTAGATTAGGTCCTAACTGTTAAATTTACTTTGCATATGCATGGATATTATATAATTGTTAATTATTTTTTTACTTTGAAAAAAAAAAAACATGTTAAAATCTCATTAATTTGATCATAACCTCGACCAAACGAGAGACTTACTCATCACTTTTAAACATGTCATAACAATCCAAAACTCTCCAGCTCTTATTTAGTGTTTCGATTAATGCAGAGGCGTATGACTCAAAAGGCAGTCATGAAATGTTTCATTTCAGCCTGTCTGGGGACAGCAGATGAAAAATAGCCTATGGCTATAATCTGACATATTTACATATGTTATATGTTCATTAATATGTACTGTCCCTATTTAAATAAATAAAAAAAAAGAATCAAGAAAAAATGTAAAAGGATTTAACTCTTGGAGCATGAAGTGGACATGAAAGCTCCACCTTTCTACGACCTGGTCAAAACATATAATTTCACCCCTTAAGTATAATGAAAATAAAAATAAACATGATTTCATACCAAAACATCCAGAATGCTATTGAATCTTTCACATGAATACCATTACTGCCACAGTCATGTTGATTTCTATAACTTACTACCCATCCTGCAGACCTGCTGTGCACCGAGTGAATAATTCTGTGTCGAGCAATTATTGAATGTAATTAACTGGAACTGAATGCTGTATAAATGATCACCATGATTAGCAGCTACACAATCACTCCTTTCCAGAAAGAAACACATTTGAAGTCGATGTAAATGAGTAATCGTGTGTACTTCATGCCACAGTAAAATGTAATGATAATGACACGGAACATACAAGTTGATTAACAGGGATTGCTGGGCGTGGGCTGCAGTGATCCTTAGCAATATAGAACCCACGCACATGATAGTAGATAATCTCTACGATGAGTAAAGATAATCATGTAAACAGCAGCCAATCCCAGCTGAGTGTGTCAATCACAAACATGGATTCACACCATCTGCACAATTTTAAATTGACTCATGAACCTCAAACCTACAAAGAAAAACCCAAATATGTTCAGGGAAAACATGCAAACTCCACACGGAAAGGTCGCCAAGCAGAGAAATGACAGAGGGCATTATCTCTCTCACTAAAATTTAAAAACCTGTAAATACTGTGAACGGGGAAGAGCGAGATTATCTTCAATTTAGGACATGTAGGGATAAGCATGACGCTGGCGATGGTTCCAGGACTTCCAAACGAAAGTTTATTGTCATCAGAAAACACGATTGCCTGCACAATGAAAGTCATCCACAGGGAGTAACAACATCAAGACACCAACTAAAAGAGCATGTAAAAGAAACTATGCACTCTATGTACAGTAAATAAAAACATTTTAATGTCCTATATGGTCGGAGCATGCACGCAGCGTTTACAGCGTGCAGCTTCACACATTGTCTTACAGCATGTTGACAACTTTGCCCTGCAGTAAACAGTAAAATGCCAGCGGCTTCCTTCAGGCAAACAGCAGGTCTGGGATCCGCTGCCATCCGCCTTCTGTTCTTCAGAGCCAGAAAACACTGTTTCACTCTGCTGCAGCTGCAAGACCAGCGACAGACTGTTAATCCAGACTCCACTGAATGTTTATTAAAACAATCTGCGATCCAGGATATTTCTTATCATGTCGACATAAAGCGTATTTAAATCCAACACGCCACCAGAGATCCTCAAATCAGTTTTAACAGCTTCCCTTTTTTCTTTTTTCCTTTTTTTTTTTAATCTTTCTTCCTCCGTGTCAACACAGCAGCTGAAACCAGATCGAGGTCAAGCACGCCCGGCGAGCTCCCGTCACCAAACAAATCCCAGTCCCAGTGGACAGAAAGCTCCTCCTGCTGTTGTTTGCCGATGATCGAACGACCTTGGACTTCTCCGTGGCGGGAGACTTTAAAACCGAACCATACGAGGAGTTTTTGTTTACCATCGACATTCAGCCGCAACAGATAAAGCGTCCTCGGAGAGCCACACGTCCCAACTTTGCGCCGAGCTGCTCTTTTCATGCGAGAGGCTGTTTAATCTTTAATAGTTTAGTGCTGAAGCCTCATTAGCTGCTGAAGACTTTCCATAAAGACGGTTACCAGGTTGGCGGAGCGTGAAGTGGAGATTCTGGGTTTTCAATACTTCTAAAAGTCTTTAAAAGTGAGCAGAAAGGTCGTAGCTTTGACCATCACTTCACCCTCGTAGTGGTCATATATGGCCACTCTCAGCCTTTTGTTGTTACTTTAATTGTGGAAATAAGATGAAATGTCCTAAAGTGCAAGAAACTTAACGAGTATTGTTCTCTGTGCGTATTTGGTTTCAAAACAAAAACAAACAACAGCACCAACTCGTGACATGATGGCATGATAATTACTTTCCAGCGTTTCTGCTGTTTTTACATAAAGGGAGATCATTTTTGAAATTTTAGGAAAAAAGCAAGACTTTTCTCAGATGAAAACAAAGAAACGATACAATTTTTACTTTACCTTGTAATTGGGATCTAAAACCAACTTTTATAAGTTGAAACAACTACAGAACACATCATATTGTAATAGAAATTACATTTTTTGCAGGACACTGGTAATTTATTGGCATAAGACAACGGGATCATTGAAGCAGTTTTTTAAACTGTTCTTTTTATTTAGAAATGTTGACGGGTATAGTACAAGGGATATCTACAGGCAACAACATTTAATTTTCTTGTTTTTTTTTTTAATAAACTATACATATATGAATTCAGACATGCAATGAATTTAACTGCCCCCCATCCCACCTCATCAAAAAAATATATAAATAAATAAACAAAAGGAGAAAAAAAGCAGAATAAAAGCTTTTTCATTAGATTTTGAGCCATTTTAGAGATTATTCACTACCTATAAATTGTGAAATACAGTGGTATTTTAATCATTTTTTCACTCTCTGACAACTTTATATCACAAGACTGACTATTACAAGTCGTGAATACTGAAAAATATTAAATACATTCTTTAGCAACACTTGTTGAATGTTGAAATTTCAAAATATTTCACTGAAGGTTTTTACAGACTTCCCCTGAGGAGGTGTTGCTTTTTTCCCAGCATGCCTGAACTTATGTTAACATCATTAAAAATTTAACTTAATATAATGTCATATACAACAAACAAGTGCACAAACAAGTGCAAAGATTTATCTTATCCAAGTATTTCGATTAAACAGAAATTTTAAAAACATGATATAGTGTAAGTCAAATAGAGGTTAATCTGTATGATGATGAAGGGTTTGGGGCTCATCTTCTTGAGTTGTAGCTTTAATCACTATAAGAATGTAAATTGATTTCGTTCTCTTTTTTTTTTTCTTGAAATATTAACAGAACAGAAGAGGAGACACGTAGTCGGTGGCTTCGTCTGCTTTGCTGTGCCTCGCACAAACCCTGAAAAATAAGAGCGTGAATATTAAAGCGAAGCCTCATATAAAGGTTGTGTTTTTGCTCGGTAATTATCCGTCTTCACCCGGAGTGGCTTAAAGTCATCAAACGGCTGCGTCCTCTGCACTTCGCCTGAGCGAACAGAAAGGAAAGGAAGTCATTTAGAGAGCAGGATTTTCCTTTGAACCTCTGATTAAAGCGCGTCGGATTAGACCTGAACTGCGCACACAGAGCAGAGGAGGACACTGCGAGGATGTTTTAGTTTGGTTTTGAATATTTACAGACTTTAATTATTTATACTTACTGTTTCCAACTCGTACGGTCAAACTAATTGAAACACATAGTGTTATCACTGTGAGATAAATATCCTGTATACACACACACACACACACACACACACACACACACACACACACACACACACACACACACACACACACAAATTATGTGAAAGTGCTCAGGTAGGAAAAAGTTCAAGAGTGTAAACTCACACATGCAGCCTTGAACAATAAAGAGCCGTGAAAACAAAGCTTGTTGAGCTCTGGGAGTCTTTCATGGAGAAATCATGGAGAAATGACAACTGGCAGTGAGTCCGTTTTTTAAAAAATGAAGCTTGAACATTGAGCTAATGACAGTCAAGCATGAAGGTGGGTCTGTGATGCTCTCGGGGTGTGCTGCTGGTGAACTTGAACATTTGAAAACCATCATAAATAGAGGCTTGTACCATCAGTGGGAAAGCTTGGCAACCACATGACAGTTTAACAATCCAAGCACAGCTCCACGTAAAGTTGAGGAATCATAAGTGTGATGTTTATTTCTTTTTGAATGTTATAAACTTCAGTCGTGTTAAAATAAAGAAAGTGGCAGTATGCAAACCAAAAGAATATGTGCAAGAAGGCTTTGCAAATGAGAAAATCAGAAGCGTTGAGGAAACAATACTATAGATATCAACTATGTAAATATGTAAAAAATATTTAGTATTTTCATTGGTATATCTCCTTTGACAGTATATCAAAGTTACATCTTTCAGTATATATTCATCTAACCACTATGTCTAGCAGGCTGAGGGGATTAGAGAGTGTTGATTGTGTATGGAGTTAAATACCTGGGTTGTGAGGTTGTCATTTTCCTTTTTGATCTCCTCCATTTGACTGTTGACGTCTGACAGTCGCATCAGCTTCTCAGCTGCCTGACTCGCTTTTCTCTCCGCCTCCTCCCTCCTCCCGTCTGACTGACACAGCTCACTGCACAACCTCTTTGTCTGAAAAATGCAGAGGAAAATAAGTTGCCTAAGTTACCAGCGATGCATTGTGGCACTGAAAACATAAACTGATGAGTAGGAAAAAAAACTCATAAGGGTTCTGAAATGAAAGCATCATATGTGGGCAAAGATAAAAGGCCACATTTGAAAAAAGTTTTCAAAACTTATATGAAAAAACATTTTAAGAGGGAGGTTCTAGTGCAGTGAGATGAGGAGTATTAGTTCAACGGCCATAGTCGGTCCAGGGGCTACAGTCTGTCTGGACACTGGTGTCTTAAAGAAAACAGGTGCAGTTTGGCTGTTCAATTCATGATCAATGTTGTGTTAAATAAGTGACCATATGATCAAATAAAGCTTTTTATGAGCTTATGATGTGCTCTGTACATTGTTTATGTATATTACTTCCTCACATCCAGTAATTTGACTCATTCTCACCTCCACACGACTCCTGTCCAGCTCCTCTTGTGACCTCTTCAATTTTGCTCCCAAGGCTTCAATCTCCTTCATCAGCTCACTTTCTTCCTGTTACAGATCAAAATGACATGTAGATGATAAACTACAGCGCTGAGAGGATTTACAGCATAAATCAACAGGTAAAATGACACGCTACCTGTGTAAGGCTTCCTGTGTGGTCAGTTTGACATCGTTGTGCAGCGTAATTTCCAGCATGACTGTCGGTCTTCTTTGTCACATTAGCACTGCCTGCGTTCAGCAGATTCTGCCTCTCACTCCTCGTTTCTGTTGGTGTTTGGATGTCTTTAGCTTGTAAACTGCTTTTGTCCTCCCTCGGGCCCTGGATTATTAACATTAACTGTTTTCTGTTTTGTTTGAAACAAACAGCACTTTCTTTTTCTTCTTTGAGAGTGCTGACTGACTTCATCAGCTCGGCCGGGTTTTCTTTGAGAGTATCAGATAATTGTTCCTGGTTTCTCTGTTCTTTGAGACACAGGAGGGAATTGGTTAGTTTGTCTCGCTCCTCTTTCAAATTAATCACTGCCTGGCTCAACTCATCACTCTCTGTCTGTAGACTTCGCAGTGACTGCATGATTTGATCCCTCTCTGCTTTTCCTCTGGAGAGAGACTCTAGTATTACCTCTTTATCACTTTCAAGAACTAAAAAAGAATGTGTTAGCTGCTCTTTCTCCAGTTTTAAGCCACTCATGGACCTCTCAAATTGGTCTTTCTTGTCTTTTAGTCCACAGACCGTCCTGTTGAGCCGCTCCTTCTCTTGCTTGAGACGAGCCAAAGATTGAGAGACGCAGTCTTTTTCCTCCTTCAGTCCCCAGATTGCCCGCGTTAGCTGCTTTTTGTCTTCCGTCTGTTGGTGGACTGACAGAGTTACATCTTGTTGCTGCTCTTTGAGGGCGTTTATATTGTCAGTCAGCACTTGTTGTTCTGTTTTGAGACTTTGTATTGATGTGGTTAGCTGGACCATCTCATCTGTCAGTACACTGACATGCAGAGTTTTCTGTGAGTTGCCCCTTAATGAGTCATTGTGACTATTTTTATGGAAATCAGATGCTGAATCTTCAGTCTCCTGATTGAATATCAACTGAGCTTCTTCTCCTTTGAGGACATCTGCAGCTGGACTGTCTGTGTATTTGTCTTTGTTGCTTTGCGGAAAACGTCCTGATATTACAGCATTATAATCACTCAACCACAGAGCGTTGCTACAGTTCTGACGCTTATCATCTGATTCCTGCCTCTGCTCTTCACTCTCCAACAACTTTTGCTGCAGCTCCATAATCATGTTGAGATCATCTTCAGTCTTCTTAGTAAGTTCTGAGTTCAAACATGTCTGTTCCTGGTTCTCCTGCTCCAGCCTGACAACATTGTCCTCTAGTCTTGAGATACTCTCTTTCAGCTGTGTTTGCTCCGTCATGGTCTCCTCCTCTCTGAGCTTAATGTGAACAAACAGCTCCTGGATCCGATCAGCCAACGCTCGATTTTCTCTATTCAGGGCTTGGATGAGATCTTCCTGGGGGACGACATGAGTTCTGTCATCTTTGGTCAAAGAGGACTGAAGATCTCCATGATCAGTAGAAATTCTGCAAATCTGAGGAGAGAGGTAGAAATTGAATAGTGTTTTACTGGAGTTGAAACGACTCGTCAAGAGTGAGCCTGAGATTTACCTTTTCACCTGAAGATCCTTCCTCTGACATTGAATTTTGTTTCTCCACCAGTTTCCTGAGTTGTAATTTCAGCTGAGCGTTCTCCTGGCTCATCCTCTGAAGCTCTTCCTGTGTGCGCTGCAGGGCATCCTCGAGGTGGTCACGTTGCTGCTGAAGCTTTTCAAGATCTTCTCCTAACACCAAGCTCCGGTACGCTTCCCTCAGGGCATCAGATTCCTCACTTGGGCTTTCCTCCACATTAAAAATCCGTTTAGAGCACCAGTTCCCAAGTTTGAACTCGTCTAATGTTTCTGTAGTGAAAGACGTTGACTTGAAGTTGGAGTCAGAATCAGAGCCAAAGCAGAAAAAGTGGTTGAGAGGATCATTTTCAGGTGAGGTTTTTGATCTGTGTGACGTAGAATATTCCTCTGTGGACCTTGGTGTGCTCTCTGCTGCAGCCTGGTGGTGAACACCTGGAACTGTTCCCTCTTCTGAGGATGGCTGAAACGACACAAAGATTCCAATATGCTTGTGTTTCATCTTTGCATTAGGATGCAAAATGTTCTTATAATTACAGTGGTTACATAAGGGACTAAATCTTTGTGAACAACAGAAAAAAATGAATCAGAGGAAAGTGAATACAATTAAGACCCTGCCTTCTCAAAGTGCTGCAGGATAAACCTCCCTTCACAGACTTCAAACCACATTTGGAACACGTTAGAACACATATTCAGTCAGGATACATAATAGTGAAATTACAGTTTAAAGTTCACATATTTATCTCTTTCAAACAAGATTTGAGGCAGACACAATGTAAGGAATAGTTTGCATAGAATCTAAACTACTGTTATACCACAGAACAAATAACCATTATGTCTCTAATGATCAAGTAAAATATCCAGCATAGTTTAAAGTTGCTCATTTGACTCTAAAGGTAACAAGTTTTATTGTTGACCACTGGGCCCTGCCTCTCATGAGAGGTGTAGCCTACTCATCTTTAACTACAACATATCTCCATGGTTAGAATGAGCAATAAAATCACATGAATCAGTTCTAACTAAAACTTTTTCAGAAAGTCAATGAATGCCTCTTTTTCATTAAAACATTTTTATTATTGAATCTTCACATACCTCTCCAGAGCTCCCTGTCAAAGATGGTCCCATGACAGTGGTATATGTGAGAGTGTATTTCGGCTTAATGCTCGGTGAGCTGGTACCAGAACTTGGGCGTGAGGACTCAGGGATTGAGAAAGATGGACTTGGTGTTTGGTTAACCGCCTCCCTGAAGATCTGCTGCAGTCTGTGGTTCTCCTCTTTCAGCTCTTCAACCTCTTCCATCAGGGAGCTTTCAGAAAGTTTCTGCTGGTGCACCTCTGCCTTCATCTCCTCCACTCTGCAACCCAGGAAGTGGTTGTTCTCTTGGGCCTCCTGCAGCTGCTCCGTTAAGCCCCTCTGCTCGGTCATCCTGTCCTCCTCTCTCTCCAGTAGCACCTTGAGATCTTCCTGCAGGCTGATGATGAAGCTTTGCAGTCTGGTCTCATTTGAAGAATGTTTTGCATCATTGTTTTGTCCTCCTGCGTCGTTCTCTGTCTTTCCTTCATCTTCCTCTAGCCTCTCCTCTCTCTCAGTCGTCACTTTTGACTGCCATTGCAGCCTCCTCTCCTCCCTTTTCTCCTCTTCCCCTTCACCCTCTCCTCTCATGGAAGGCAACCTATCTTGTTCCTCCAAGTGTGTGACAGTCCCAGCGGTAATTCTGACTGCTCTCATCATTGCCATGCCAGTAGCAGCATTCACAGTCATCTCAAGCAGCTGCTTTTCTAGAGTGTAAACGCGGTTCTGCAGGGTCTGCTCTCTGTCCCGGGCTACGCTCAGCTTATGTTGGAGCTGCACTTTAAAGTTTTCAAAGTACTGCGACTGGCGACTCATTTCGTCCTCTTTGGCCTTCAATTGTCTCTGGCAGCGCTGCAGTTTCTCCCTCCATACCCGCTCCCCTTGCTGCTTCTCCTGAGTCTGGAGACAGGAGGACGAAGGAGGCAGAGGAAGAGAGAGAGATACCACTGTGTGAGAATCTAGGCGTCATATTTCTGAACGAAATTAGTCAAAGTTTAAGTTACTTTACAGCCCATCCAGACAAAACTCTACTCTTGTCCAGTCAGGTTTTCTATTTGTCAAATATCCCTCAGCATGAGGGGAGTCTGGTAACCAATACACGCATTAGTATCCTACAAAGTGCCACATTTAATCAAGAAAAGTTAATAATTAAAACTAATATCAGTTTGAAAACACTAACATGTGTTTAATTGTTGGCAGGGTTACACATCTATTTCCCTTCTTTGTACCTTTTTAAGGCCAAATCATACAAGTTTAGATGATATTAAAATGACATGAAATAAATACTTATTTAAAAAAGTAATAAGGACCACATTTGCTAAAATAGAAGTTCATTTGTGTACTGACCATGCAACATGTAACTTTTTCAAACTACTTCATACAGAGATATTTATGTACAATTTAGCAAAAACTTCTGTAATGAGTAAATGCTCTTTTGCACTGAATCACGTACAATGTCATTGGTCTCAATAGACCCTTCATTTTATTAACAGGTCATTTCATTGTCTCTCACTCAAACTCACTTTTATATCAGCAGAACATCTGTTAGATGTCAACTGAAATTGTTGGGGAGCAGCTTTTAAAACCCACATGCTCCAGAAAATAGAGTTTTACAGTTTGTATATTAAAGCTGACAGAAGATGTTCACTCACCATGGTCCTGACCTCCTCCCTGAGCACATGGAGTCTTTGATCCAGCCGCTGGGTGTGTTGCATGCTGGGCAGCTGACAGGCAAAGGCCAAGTGATATAGCTGTAGCAGCAGGCTCTTCTCAGGCTCTTCTGTAACTCTAAAATCTTAACAGTGCAATAAAGAGAAACCCGCATTACATCAGCATAACAACATCAACCATGTCGTTTCTCATTTAAAAAGCTATAAACTTTACTTCTACTGCCTGATATGAAGACAAGATGTAAACACCATCTGCGGTGAGTCATTGGCAAAATGCATTGTGCAGTGCAGTCAGGTGTGTGTGTGTGTGTGTGTGTGTGTGTGTGTGTGTGTGTGTGTGTGTGTGTGTGTGTGTGTGTGTGTGTGTGTGTGTGTGTGTGTGTGTGTGTGTGTGTGTGTGTGTTTGTTTGAATGTGTGTATTTGAGATATACTGTATAAGCAGCAGAGAGAGAAGTAAGGAGAGCTTAAACTCATCCCTTCTCTACTACACCACACGCATCACTCCCTCCACTGTATGATTCTCTCACCGC
>OMNM01033803.1:0-24670 GCA_900302745.1 Parablennius parvicornis | reverse complement strand
CAGGTGTGAGTGTGTGTCACTGGATCCCCTCCCCCTCAGTCTCTTACCTTTTCGTCAGATAGCTGTCAGTCTGAATGCTGGAACCCGTATTCTCCTTAAGAATCTCCACTTTGTTAAGCACAACCCGCAGGTCCGGGGCCGGTTACAATGGTGGCTGAGCTGCTTCCGGTACCTGCCGTGTCAGACGAGGTCATGTGATCCCCCACCGGTCAGTCGATGCCCACTTGGTGAGTGTTACCTGTGGCACAAGAACTGATCATGTCAAACTTGTTATAGGAAAGTTAAAATCCATTACACCTTTTTTTTTCACACACTGTCTGACATTGTTGCTGTTTGAAGATGAACAAATACAGAAAAGGATGCATGTGCTTAACATTCACTTATCTATAATTCAACATGTCAACAGCTTGGTAGTAGGTTGTTGGGCAGAGGTATCTCTCAGGTTACCCCAACTCCCTATTGGTCCTCCAATAAATACTATACATATATATAAGTGAGGAGTGTCATTCTTTCAAAGTCTCTCTTCAAGCAATATTCAAAACAGCAATTTTCGCTGTAATCATTACCGTTATGCATCTTTTACCTTAAAAACACGGCAAACTGACTTTTGCTTTAAGGTAAGCATGAAAAAGCATGATCTTTCCTCACATCTCTGCTGTAAGTTTGGCTAATGCATAACTCAATATGAATAGCAAGTTAATGAATGACTAGTTCACATGGGTACATCCAAAAGAGTATTTTAAATATACTGATGTATGCAAACTAAAGCAATAGAAAGACCAGCATGGATTATTTGTTGTAAGCATCAAAGGTTTAAAGAGGGAATTTCTTAGATGTAAGGTTTAATAATAACCTGGTTTTGCATTGGTCCTCGTTTCCCCCTCGAACTGTAAGAACAAGCTTCCAGTAAGTTCAGCTCCAGCTTTGTGAACTTGGTTTCACTGCTGTCTCCTTAGAAACGACACAGACGTTGGACTTTGCCAGAACCCTCTATCCTCGCCACTTGCCATGCAGATTTTGGCTCACCCCGTCACGCAGCCTTCTACTTTCTCCTCTCACAGTGTCTCCACTTTTCATTGTCCTGCTGAGCAGTCCCACAGTTGAGGCTGTGGCTCTTCTCCTTTTAAGTAAATCCTCTGATTCAGTTAGTTTTCTCTCCGTAAATCCACAGGTTTGCTTCTCACAGAGGAGTTAAAGGTTTTATGGTCCAGAATCAAGAACCACTAAAGTAGATGTTCTCTATAAATAAATCTCAATAATCTCATGTATATCTGGGTATTCATTAAATTCTGAAATAGGTTTGCATTCCAGGTAGGATTCCTCTGCAAAAGTGCACATTTATCAAAAAGGCCATTAGGTTTTTGTGAACTGTCTACAAATGCATAAAAAAAAGTTGCTTCTCTTTCATCCTCACTTGCATCCACAGCACCTTAACACCTAGAAGAAACAAATTTAATATAATTCAGATTCTGTTTTCAGCATCATCAGTGTACTGATCAATATCATAACTCTGTTCATTGTGATAAAAGAGTCAACACACACTTTACCTGATGTGGTTCCACTGTTATTTTCATTAAGGCCAAAGAATGAATGCTAAAGAAAAGAACAGAAAGAGGAACAGAAACTAAAGGGGAGAGAAGAAAAGATGTGTCAAAAAATCTGGTAAAATATCACAATTCAATTGCAGGACAGATATAATATTTACAGTAAATTCAGTACCACATATTCTACAAGTCAGTGGCAAACATTACATTTCTGTGTGTACCTTTTCCTCTATTTCCTTTATTTGTCTCTTTTGCAAGTCAATCCTGTCCTCCAGCTCTCTAATTCTCTGCAAGGCAGAAACAGAAGTGGTTAGTGGGTCAAAACCTGTTTAAACACAAGGTAATGACACTAGAAAACAAACACTCGCTTAACAGTTAAGACGGGGAACCAATTATCACAGCATATACTTCAGATAATCTGCTGGCTTCCCATCATGCCCTCTGTCTCCATGGCAGCTGTGTTGGATAAGAATGAGCTGCCATGGCAACCACAGAGCAGATTTAACTGTGAATGGTTGAAGTGAGTCCGTCCGTGGGACTTTAAAGCCGAGCAACACTTTGGATGAAAGCGCCCTCCACTCTGTGATCGACAGAAAACATATGTGTCCTCGCTACGCTAGAAGACTGCATACGAAGGCATCTGTGATTTGTTTTGGAAACTGAAACGCAGCCATTTAATATTGTGATCAGATGTTGCAAATCAATCTGTGATTAAAGCCGAATGGTTCTCCGAATGCAATCCTCAAGTTGAGCTGTGTTATCGCTGTGTAAGTCCAAACGGATTGTTGAAAGGACGTTAATGTTCTGTGGTTGAAGGTTACTGTGTTAGTAAGAGTAATTTGAATGATGGGAATGGTATTGTGGGCATGGTGATTATTGATGTAGTCAATGAGCAACAACAAGTGTGCAAGCCATGGGAGTAAATCTACTCTGGTGGGAGCAATATGGAGGAACACTGAAGGAGTTGGGGAGGGGGAAATTATATCTAAATGACACACACACACTCACACACAATCTCATCTGTTCACTCGTTCACTACTACAGATGCACTTACAGTCACTGTACAGGTAGCACGCACAGGGATACTGCATCTTTTTTCAAAGCACCAGGGGTCTGGTGGGGTCAGAGGTTTCTGGTGGGTACCAGGGTTCAGACTGAGGGCGGGCAGGACTCAACAACCTGACTTGGTTTGCTTTGAGCCTTACCTGCTGGGCCTGCTGTAGGAGCTCCATGCGCTCCTGTAAGATCTGACTGTCAAACTGCCGGCTCTGCCTGAGAATCTGACGCCGTAGCTTGTCCACAGCTAGCCTCAGCTCCTCCCTCTGCCTGTCTGTCAGCGACTCAGCCACCGCCTGGCATGCCGGCTGCTCCTGCTGCAGAGCGCTATACAGCGTGGCCTCCAGCTCCTCGATCCTCTGCATCGCCAGCCAAATATACACACATACATACATACAAGTATACAAACATACACAGACGCACGCATGCACATGCGCATGCAAAAACATACACACACAGGCATGCAAAAAGACACACAGGGAAGCACACCAACACACAGACACACACACATCACTGTGACTATGGCAGTTTGGGGGAACACTGTTCCACTTTATATTAGGGGGTATTTAAACTTGATCTTTACATGGACATTTTCATTATCACACAAATTGTGCTTTTCGTCTTATCTCCTGACAAGTAAAATTGATATTGGCACAGCAAATACCATGTAAAAACCAAGAGCTGAGCAACACAATGTCAATTCATACTATAAACACACACCAACACCAAAACTGACCAAACAACATGGTTAGAAATAGATGGCTATTGACCTAGATGGTTACTGGCAATCGTCTGTAGAAGTCAGTATGGAGGAGAATATTTACAGATGATTAACTCTGACAAATCTACTATTAGGTCAGGTTAAACCCATCCTGTCCGGACTTTTCTTTGGCTTCCTTATGAAGGACACAAAATGGGATATTCATGAATCAAAAGTTCATTGTTAAATTGTCTGCTTTTAGAGAGAGAAAATCTGTGATTGGCCTTGTGAGATGATAACAAGGCCATGTGAGCAGTTATAAACAAGCAGACAAATAAATCTGTCAATTCAGTGCCTCAGACTATTATCATTATTTTTATAGTTTAGACTTCAGTTGGTAAAAGATGCAGTATCCCAACACAATGTGACAAATTTTATCTTCATGGAGTATGTCACACTCATGATGTTTAATGGGGTCCCAAATGTTTATGTGTCATGCTGTAATGACAATGTGGTGCCCCTGAACTCCTGAATCACTTTATAATGAGACATTTTGCCTTTTACACTGGTGGTTAATATACGAAACAGAGTTTGGCCATTTCCAATTAGATAAAAAGAATACAAGTGAAACCACACTGTGTAATATTGCTCAGGACTTCGTACCATGTAGGCCTGGTCCAAGGCCTGTTTCCTGTAGTCCAACTCTTCCTCAAGGAATCCTTTCTGCTTACTGAATAGCTCCTGCAACAAGATCACACAACAGTGCAATAAATAACACGCAAACTTATTTTGAGTGCATTCTGGTAAAGTAAAAAAGGTATATTTTGTGGGCGCTGAAGCGAAAGGTTTGAAATACATTTTAATTTACCTTGTCATTTTCCAGATCAATCATCTTCTGTGTGAGAGCAGCCTCTGTGCTATCTATCTGCTTTAACCACTGCACAGATTAGGAAAAAGTATGGGTTTTGCATCTTTTTCGAGATTTTATCGCATGATCAGTCATGCAGACAACAATAGGTTGTTACTAATTAAGTTGGTTAACATTCATTTTGTTGCATTCTACAAACTTTAACTTTCAACTTAAATGCAATAGTTGAATTGGCTATGACATTTGCAATGGGCGTCCACTGTGTGTCACTAAAAGCACAAAGAGGCTATACCGCACCTTTTCACAGAGAGAAATCACTGTCCCAGCCTGAATCACAGCTACCTGCTCCTCGTTCCTCAAATTCTACAGAAAGTTAATAACAATTATTTTCCTATTGAAAGAGAAAGCCATTAGAGATTATTTTAATGACACACTTGCTCAAACTCACCCCATTATCACCAAGAATATCCAGTTTTTTCATTAGCTCAGGAATAATAACATCCTGCACAAAGGTCAGAACCAAGACATCATGTCAGAAACCATGTAGGACAGAATTAACAAGAAAGAGTTTTCTGAAAGAACTTTTACCTTGACTCCCTCCTGGTGGCAGTAGATCTGCAGGGCACTGCTGCTGTTTTCAGGGAACGCTGACATATGCAGATTGAGGGCAGGAGATCTGCGTTCCCTCTCCTATGAGAGCAGACAGCATGTTAATATTCACACCAATTAACAAACACATTGATATACATTTTTTACACGGGGCAGCTCATCACCAAACTGTGAGCGCTTTGAGAGGGAAACTTAAGATATAATCTCTAGAAATTAATATTGAAGTGAAATGGAAGGGAATGAGGATTTTACTCACATGACAGTGAAAACATGGTCAGGATCTGCCAAAATGAGGGAGGTGAAAACCCAAAATTTTAAAAAGGACAAACCAAATAAACCAGAAGGAATTCATGCTTTTAAAACCTCCACCTGAGGTTGTGATCTGGTGTTTCACCTACAGAACACAACTGCTATATAAACAGATAAACCAACTGGTTTAAATGACACTGGAGCCATTGATGGCCAATTACCTTCCAGCTTTCATACAATATGTGTAATGTTAACCAAAAATAGCCACCAGCAGTGATATACCATGTTATTCTACCGCTTCAGTTCTCAGTGTTATAGATCTCTTGTCTTGCCGAAAATATAACATAAACTGGGAACGCATGCCAAAATGGTAGAGAAAATGAACAAGGATGGGAATGGATGGTGAACGTAAATACATCTTTATTCAAATAAAAATTATATACATCTCAACACACTTAACATTCATAAAATGAAATTTTAAAAAAATATTTCAGTCCAGTGACAGGGTACACACACAGCTGCCATGCAAAACCAGGGAACTTAAAAGTATACAGTGAAGAACTGAGATGAGTGGAGGAAGGGAATGCATGTCTGTCTGAGGAGTCACTGTATGTAGGTCCTGCGTCTGGAGCTGAGGCCGTTGTTGTCGCTTCCTGGCGACAGCTTGATGTTGGTACAGTCTCTTACTTCCAGTTCCAGCACTCTGAATTCCAGCAGCTCATTCTGGTCCCGGGCGTCCTGAACCTCAGCCTGCAGCTTCGACTCCGTCTGTTGCAAGGCACACATCTGCAGACAGAAATTATATTTAGTTTTCAAGAGAGTTTCTGAACTATAAACAGAATTCGCAATGCTGCAGCAGAATCACTTCATATCCTATATGAAATCAAATTGCTAATAATCTAATAAAAACAAAATCATGTATAGATGAAAAATAGATTAGCACCAACGCATTAGATTCTCATTTAACATACTCATATTTGAAGCCTCGAGAAACATGATTCAGAGTCACAGTGAAGCATAAAAACAGCTTATGGCAACAGTTATCAATACTGAAGCTGCAGAAGTTATCAAATTACAGTTAACAGGTTGCATCAATACCTACTGAATAGTAAGTCTTAATATTTGTTTAAAAGATAAAGAAGAAAGATTCATCACAAAAAAGTTTGAAAGACTTCGTTTATAAAAAATTCTACACAAGTTATTACCGCGATTAAAGAATAAGACAAGTTCAATCGTGATCAGCTTTATTGATCATATATCCATATTGAAAACAAAGTAGTAGAATAAGTTATAAAAAGGTTTAAGATGCCATCAAAAGGCATTATATATCCCTACATTTCAGAATCTGCACTTTTACTGAAGTTCGTACCTGTAATTGTTTTTAAGTAAAGGATGTGAGTACTTGTATCAGATTTGCATAAAAGTAACAATGCGACATGATTTAATGGAAAATGCTGAAAATGGGGATTACTTGGAACAGGTAGGCTGTAATCAAATGAGTGGCCACATAACCACAAATTTAAGATACTTATGAGTATATAATGCAAATTAGCTCCATTTCTAATAGCCTTTTTGACTGAGACCAAGTCATTAAAATTGTATCTCTAGATAATATACATCTCTATATACTTATTATAAAGTAATTGAATCATAAAACATAGATGAGTTGACTGATGAGTAAAATAAGCTTATGCTGGTATGAAACCAGGTTGAGACTACACAAGGAAACCTGGGCTTTTCTGTTGAAACATAATTTTTTAAAGTAAACACGATTTATATTTCATGTTAGAACAGGTTTATGAAATGCTTTAAATTAATTTCAGGTAGTTTAAAAAAAAAAAAAAAAAACAAGCTGGTACGAAATGTCCATGGATGCAGTGGTGCAAGTGACTGGTTTAGTTTACCTTCTCGTGCAGTTCCTGGTTGGTCCTGAGCAAGTATTGCTTCTCCTCCACCCACTTTGAATCCTGCCATAACAACCAAACAAAACATCAGCACGAAACAACACTGGTAAGAAGAGGACAGGAAGGAAAAGATCCCAAGTGACAGGGTGTAATGAACAAAAATGGCAGTGACATAAAGCAGTCGTTGCACGTCCAACTGCTGAGCCACCATCTCCTGACGCATGCAGATGTAACACAGACACAAAGAGACGAGAACAGTGGCACAAAGTTTTATTGATCCACAGAAATGAAGCATGGTCCTGAGATAACAGAACAGATAGATTTGCATTCACAAGTCAACAGGAGTTTACAGTGAAGTGAAGGAAAAACAGCAGAGCAGCCAATCAGAACCACAGCGCTGGATCACATCACAGTCCAACAGGCAACATGCGGAAAAGACAAAGAAAACCCTCACGATCAGTTACAGGAGGCTTACAGAGATTAATTCAGAGTTGTAGTTTCAGTAGTACCACATGATATTATTCAAGTGTAGGTGATAACTAAGGTGCTCAAAAATAAAGGCTTTTCATCTACACTGGTTTGTCTCAGTTCTCAGATTAAAATGTTTCATGATAACTTTTGCAATATTAGTAAAATAAAATAAAACTTAAACAGTACATTCATGTTTGTAATGCTCATTAATGACTTACTACAAGTTCATCTCTATTAATCCATTCATATTTTTGACACTTTTGAAACTGTTTCAAGACTCCCCCAAAGTGCTGAGAAAACAATGAGAAACACCGCCACCGACAGTACAGACAGAAGGTAAAGTGGAGCATGCAGGCACAGCGGGGAGGTAACACATGCAGGAGGAAACATCACAGGATTCTGCGGCAGACCTGGTCAGCGTAGCGCCAGCCCAAGAGCAGAACAGCCAGACACACATGCAGGAGAGCCACTGACAGCAGGACCTGTGAGCTCCAGTCCCCATCCTTTGTCTTTATTACCTGCCCTCTCTCAGCTAGGGCCTTCTCCAGGTCAACAATCTTGGCCTGGCAGCTGTTGAGATCCACCTGCAGCTGCTCACGAGTCTGTGGGAGACAACAGGATGAGAAAAATGGAATCAGAAAAAATGTTGTTATAAACATGTTATTGATTTGGAAGCTGTCGTTATTTCTCATGTACACCTTTAGCACTATTTTGTTATAGGACAGGAGATGGATACAAACCCTGGCCTCTCTCTCTGCATCCAGCGAGCCCCCGGTCTGCTCCTGCAGGAGGGCGTATGCCCGCTGAAGAGCCTGATACTCTCTAGTGAGTTGACGGAAACGAAGTTCTGATTCTTCACGGGAAACACTCTGTGGTACCAAAGAAGTGACGGGGTCAAACAAACTAGAAAGCCTTCGCCTTCACATGTGGGAAAGTGATTTAAAATTTTCTATGTTGTTTCATTTTTCCTCAATAAATGCAACTATTATAACAACAAAGCAATATGAAGGTCTTTGAATAATACTAAACTTAGAAAGGTTGTACCTCTTCCAAGTCCTCCTCTGGAGTGGCCGGCGTGCGGTCGGTGAGGTCAGTGTTATAGGAGGTCAGAGAGGACGTCTCAGAGTCCACCGACTCCTCATCAAATCCAAAATATGTCTCCACAACATGCCTCTGTCAGAAGTAGAGAGGAAACGAATGGAATAGCACACAAACAGCAACATGCATCCAAAATTAGATAACACCTGATTTCAGATTGGAAAACATTTCATCACACAAGGACACCAAATTCAATATGTCAATCTACTTTACAAAACAATATATTGCTTCCTTTTGTAATTCATGTCAAGCAAGATCAAGTTGCTGCATGTTTCTTTATCATTAACTTCATCCTTACCATCATGTTTGTAAGTCATCTCCTGGCAACCCGAGAAATAAAGGCAGACAAGCGCACACAAACAAATGAAAGATGAGAAATAAAGGATGAGGAGGAGGTACTCCGTCATTCTGTCACAAGACCAAAAACACCAACAATAAACTCGAAAGAATCTGGTTCAAATATGTCTAGAATATCGTGGACGATACTCTCCAGTCTACCCAGTGCGCTGCAGGCCAAGGTCCAAAAAGCATCATTGATTTACAGTATTTCTCACGGTTATAAAAAAATTGAGAATTTCCAGATACAATAAAGCTACTGTACTATCACAAATAAAGTAGAAGGCACTAAGCTGCGTTTGTTCTCCAGCTGCTGTGTTTTTCCTGTGATTGAAATTTTCCGAAAAGAAAGAGAGAAGAGAAATTCCAGATGCAGGTCCAACAGCAGAGCTTCTCTGCCCGAGCCTGCATCGAACTTTCCGAGCTTGCAAAGCGCTTCCAGCAGGAGAGGTGAGAGGAAATATACAACATGCATCTACAAACTCCTCCTCCTAGCAACATCAGACCCTGAAATGCCCCCTGATGTATTCAAACAAACATGCCAACTCAGATGTACACACACAGCAGGGTTTTTTTTTCAAAAGCAATTAAATATTGTCAACACCACATTTATAGTTAGAGAAGCACAGAAACATTAAATGCAACAGCCAACTTTCAGCTTTTGTGATCTATTTGTGAAATATAAAAAAACAAAAACACTAAAAAGACAGAAACAGAAAATAAAAATAATTCCCAATATTAATCGTTGCATTGCAGTGTGTGTGTGTGTGTGTGTGTGTGTGTGTGTGTGTGTGTGTGTGTGTGTGTGTGTGCATGCTCAGCATGACGCTCCCAGCTGGAATGGATGCTGTCATTATTGTCTCACGAGTCCAATTAAGCACAAACACACAGAAAAAAACACACATACACAACTGAAAATGGCGCTTGACGACCAGTCAGCCACAGAAGTGGTAGTTGCTTAGTCACACCTCACTGGTTCAACAGATGTGTTGGAAAAACTCACGGACACTTACTTTTGACATTTTGAGAGGTTTTCTTCTGTTTTTTTTGCACATCACAAATCGGTCACGTTCCTGCAGAGAATAAGAACAAAGCAGATGAACCTCAACAGTTTCACAAAACCATCATCACATCTGAATTCATGACATGTCTCTGTGCGCTGAGCAGCCGCACAGATCAATGAAAAAATTAACTGCCAGCAGAATGTTGTATTTCATTCAGTATTGTCAAATTTAGGCTGCTTATAAAAAAACTCTGAGATTCTATTTGATTCTAAATTATATTGTGAAAAGTCATGTTGCAATGGAAAGATGATAAGATAATAAATTCTGTTTGATATCAAGGCAGTCTGGTTCTTGTCAGTTCAGAGTAATGCTGAAAAATTAATCTGTGCATCTGTAATTCCCTATCAGGGTGTGCACAGCATCTCTTCCTGATTCAAAATGTCGCATCAGAAAACTGACTAAAACAGAGAAATGGCATCTCTCACATACTAGATTCTCTTCAATGGCGCCCTGTCAGAATTTAAGATTCTTCTTTTAAGAATCAGGCTTCATCATCCCTTTTAAAGCTACTCGTCCTCTCAGAACATTTCATCCTGAAAATGATGCTTCTTTGAGGTTACCAAAGTTTAAGTTTCCAGGTTCTTCTCATGTGGAACTAGCTCCCTATATTAGGGAAGCTAACACCGTCACTACTTTAAAGACCAGAGTTGGAAATGCACTGTTTGATCCAGTTTACAAGTTCGGGCTCTTTCCGGACCATTTTCTATTTAGGCTGCTAAAGATTTGGACTGTTGCAGGACCTTCTGTATTTCAGAGCTTCTCTCATTTTATTGCTTGCTATTTATTCATGTCACTGATGGACGTCACCAATGAGAAATTAAACTGAAAGAGCATGATCTGTTCCTGCAAGTAGCACACTGTTTAGTTTACAGTCCAGCATCAGTTTGTGGATTCTCTGCACTACCCTTTTCTCTCTTTTCTCCACACAGTGACGAGTGCAGCAGAAAGCCACTTCTGTTATGTAGAAGTTTCTTCCTGGTAAAAGGGAATCATTCCTCTATACTTGCTCAGGTGGAATTGTTGGGCTTTTCCTCAGTTAATGTGCCATTATATTGCTGTATAAATAAAATTGAATTGAATGGGGATATCTATTAAATTCGTTGGATTGTTCATCCAGTTGCAACTCTTCGTGTAAAGAAATGTAAAAAGATCTAAATCAGTAATGTGTTGCACTAATGCCACTTATCCTCCCTGGTTCATTACTTCATTGGATTGCATTTTAAAGTTACATGTGACAAAATGTCAAAACTATCCAACAGTGAGCGACGTTTAAGATTATGAGACTCCTCCCTCTGTGACTATATTCTGGATATTGTAGTTTAATAGGTCACTGGACACCAAATAACACAATGTGTAAATCAATGTGCACAGATGTTTGTACTTTTATGATATCTATGACTGAACTGATTGAAACTATAAGACATTGGCAGTAAGAAGTCTGAAGAATGACAGACATTGTGCTCTGGAGTGTCATTATCGTGGTTTCAGGAAAATCTTCACCTGCGTGAGCTCGTCAATGATGCCTCGTTGCTCAGCAACCTGCAGCTTGAGAAACTCCACCTCCTGCTCCTCGTGGGCATGGCTCAGGTCAGTGAGGGAGCTCGGCCGCTTCAGCTGGCTTTGAATACACTGCTGCTGTGAGGGTGGACGAGAAGAGGCGGCTTTTTCCTTCTGAGGAAGCAAAAGAGAGAAACAGAGGCTTTTCCTCACACTGCCAGTAGAGGGCCTGTTCTCTTTATAATGAAGCCTCAATGAGACCCAAAAGACAAAAACAAAAGCACATCTTTGAGATACAGCAAAACACTCCTATCTCTCAGGACGTGCTAGTATTCAGAGCATCTAAGTTTAATTTCATCTTTGGTAACACCAAAAGAATAAGAGATGATAAATTAAAGCAGGTGCATCTCACCATCTCAGCGTTGTCTCGGCTCAGGTTCTTGAGTTTCTCCTCCATGCGCTGCAGTGTTTGCAGGAGGTCGTCGTTCTTCTTAGACAGCCGCTTGTTTTTCTCGAACAAAGGCTTCATCTGACTTTCTGCTTCTCGAACACGCTTTAACTGAACAGAGGACGGAAACAGGAAGGGGAAACACTTTAATCTTATGTTCTGACCCCTGACACTGAACTTCCTCCCGGTGCAGTGCAGGTAAGATCTGCAGTGAAGGACTTCGAAAGTAATCCATTTCAATATGTTTCAAAGAAAACATTCTTCTTTATCAGTCTATATTGGAATACTCTTCAACTTGTTGACTGAAAATGTGTATAATGTGTGACTATAATGCACATGTGTACTTATACATGCGTGTTCCTCACTAATTCATTCCTCTCGTCGGCCAGCAGGGCATTTCTATCTTCCAGTTTCCTGATGACAGAGTGGAGCTCTGCGATCTTCAGCTGAAACCTCCTCATGTCGCGCTCCTCCACCTCCTGTTGAGTCGGGGGGAGAGGAGAGGAGGAGGAAGACAAAAACTGAAAAAAGGGAGAACATGCAGGCAGGCAAGCAGGTAATGGAGATGGATAGGAAGGAGGAGGTGATGGATGAGGGAGGAGTAGTCATTTCACATGGTGAATGTGCAGAACACACAAGTCGTTTAAAAATTCTGTCTTTGTCATTAGATTGAAAAAAAATGGTACACTGAAAGATTTAAGATTTCAGATTTAAGAATTATCCAAACCTTTTTTCAACAGATGAGACATTATCATGTGAAAGTGTCTCAGGACCGACAGCCTCAAACAATAAAAGAGTCGTCTCGAAACATCTGATTCGAGGTACATTTTTGTAAATAAGCTCCATCTTTTTGTTAGGACAAAAATGTGTTATTGCTATTTGCATGACATAGTAAGACATGCAAGATAGAAAAAGCTGTGACTGGTCCATATATTACATAATTCACAGGAATGTTACACAATCATTTTGCAAAGACAGATTGAAATTAGTATTACATAGTGATTTTTTATATTATTTTGTTTGTGCTATATAACATACAGGGACACTGGAGACACTTCATATAACTTTGAGTCTTGCTTGGTCCTGGGGTTGTATTTTTAACATGCCTGTTTTAAGTTATCCCAAATAACAAGCTTTCAAGTGGTATTGAAACATAAAGAGCTCCAAAGAAATGGATGAAGTATCTACTCAAAGAAAGAACTTTCCTTCTTGAAAAAAAGTAAAACAAGATCAGTTCCACAACAACATCCACAAGGTCAGTTCCACAACAACATCCAATATCAGGGAGCAGAACAACTGTGCAACTTTAAAAAAAAAAATGTTTGTTTCATTTCTATTTCAAAGATTATGTATGCTTTTCTTGACATTAATTGCATGAATGCTAAAATTAAAAAAATTCTCTTATAGATATCATCACCATCCAAACTGTATGAAATTGCATCTGTAATTCAGTGTTTTCATATGAATGACTGCATCCATGCAGAACTGGAGATATTTGATTCTCAGCGTGTTCATGTGTACCTGGTTGTTGACCAGGTCTTGGTTTTCCCCGAGCCCAGGCATGACTTCTCTCTTGGGGCTGCCGTGGTTGTATCTCTCAGCCTCTCGTACCTGACCCAGCTGCTCATCCAGGGCTTCCTTTTGGAGCTGGAGCTTCTGAGCATAGCCTGCCTGCACCCCCAGCTCCCGCTCCAGAGCGCACATCACCCGATCCTTCGCCTTCAACTCATCCATCTATGAGTGGTGGAGAAGAGCAGTGTGACTGAAGGCATGAAGGTTTTATGAAGGAGAAAGTCTTTCCTTCAAATGTCGAAAGTCCTTATTCATTCAAATCTGAACAGAAATGTATTTGTTTCCCAGCATGGTAAATCATTCTTAATTCACCCAAGTGAATAGTCAATCTTAAATGTAAGCCATCAACTCGGATTATTCATTACGTTTCTAACCAGTAGCCATTTGTATCTCAGTAACCTGGATGTAGTTTCAGTTTAAAAAAGGCTGATGACCCCTGGTTAGTTATTATAAGTACTGAAGTCTTTAACATACCAGAGTGCAACATTGATTACATTACAAAGTTTTGTGCTCGCTCTGTATTCGCACAATTCCTTCTGACAACTGTTACCACCTTTGCTTCCCTTCGTATTTTGTTCTTTAACATTGGTATTTCCTGCACTGCCGGCTCTCATCATTCTCCTACATCCTCCTTTTTTACTCTGCTTGGTGAAGCATTCCTGCACTAAGGACACATGTTATTGCAGCTAAGCTCTCTGTTTCATGGTTAATGACTAACTGCAGCAGGTATAAAGGCTTAGAAGCGCCACACTGTGAAGATAAACTACAGACAGGCACTGCAGCCATTGGCGTCCAACAGGCCAGATAAGCTGAGCTGGAGCTAAACGTCAGAAGCAGGAAAACAGATGTCAGTGTGTGAGGACGGTAGAAGATATTCAAATGAGGTCATGAAAGGCACAGACCAGAAAAATACAATTTATTATATATGACAAATTGTTAAGCAAATATCAAGGTATAATAAATAAAATGTAGTCTTGTCTTGGTATTATTTTAGAAAAAGAAGAAGCATACTTTATTGATCCTCTTGGGGAAATTAATTATTCGAATTTAACCCATCCCCTTCATAGTTAACCTTAACTACACATACAAGAAGCACTGAGCTGCCACAGAGTGGTGCCAATGGAGCTCAAGCATCTAATAACTCAGTGACACAAAGAGGATTCAAACCTGTAAGTCCCCTTTTCCAACCTCCAGACCACCACTACTTCACCATACTCTGTAACTCTACTGTGGTCAGCTCATTGTGATGTACATAACAGGACACACTGACTCTCTGAAAGAAGCCATTATGGGGAAACGATCATGCGGGGTATCAAATTTTAAGGTCCTGAAAATCTGTTTTTTCAATCAGCTTTTTAGCAACAACAGAAAGATTTGCATTAGTGTCTCCGCGAATCAAAATTAGATTTGAATGTGACAACAATTGGTGGTTTGTTTGCTCAAAATATTAATATCTAAAGACATAGTTGGGGAAGTGATATGAACTATCCGTAGTGCATGTTTTCCAGTTTCACGAGGTCTCACCAGTCGACGGATGTCTCTCTCACAGTCGCGTTTAATACGATGCACCTCATCTTGGTGCTGTTGGTAGGCTGTTCTTAGATCAGCAGCTTTGGCTTTATCGGCTTGAAGAGCGTTGGCCAGCGCCTCATCAGCCTGTTTCCTGGCTGTTTTCTGCTCCTGAATCTAAAATAAAAATCACACACACACACACACACACGCATCAGCGTTTCTAACCCATTAAACCGTTAAATTTAGATGTCATGTCAGTCTAAGAAGGCCACAGTGAAACAATAGCTTGGCAACGAGCTTTTCCACCCTACTTCCTGTTTTTCAGAAGCAAGTTTACAAAAGGTGGACCCACTCACACATGAATACACACATGTAGACTGATGAAGAAATGTCTGTCTCAACAATAATCAGTATTTCAACAATCACTTGAGATTACAAGATGCCATTTTCCTATGTAATTAATGCACTTCATGCAAATTCTTTCAACATCATCAACATAAATATATGTCGTCACCTACACATCGGAAAATAACCCACCTCCTGCTGTAGCTTCAGTCTCTCCCCGTCAAAAGCCTTGCGGGCCTCCTCCCGAGCCTCCCCGAGCAGAGCGTTTTTCAGCTTGTCAGCTGCTCCATCTCTCAGTGCGTTGACGAGCCCCTGGAGCCGCTGCACCTCAGCATCGCGAATCTTGATGGCCCTGGCTAGTTCCACCTCATGCTGCCTTGCCAGAGCTTCCCGGGCAGTGGCGATCTCACGTAGCTTTTCTTCATGAAGTTTGGCACGCAGGTCAGTGAGTGCTACAGCGTGCTTGTGCTGCTCAAGCTCTCGGGCCTGCCGCTGCTCCTGGAGCCGCTCACGGAGCTTACACACCTGAAAGAATGCATGAAGAAAATTAACATTGTGCTAGTCATGTGTGGTGCTATATACACTGTGTGTCAAAATACTGTATGAATCTCAAAATAAAAACGGGCTCTGTTATATTTGGGGGTCTAATATTTCACACAACGGGAGATCTTTGCACAGAATAACTAAAGTACACTGGTGACTGTAGACTTTATAAAAGACTCTATTAACCATGAAACATCAAGGAAGTCTGAAAACCTGAACCTGCTCCAGTGTGTCCCTGCATGCAGTTGTGCATGTATCAAATTCGATTTACCCATGTTAATAAATTTTAACAGCAGATGTTTCATTCTGCAGGTTTTCATTACTTCAATTTTACAACAAAAATGCACATTAAAAAAATAAAAGATTCCACCTGCAAAACATTTTTTTTTTTTTTCAAATATGAGATGAAGGATTTTCTTATATTTGGGTCAATATCTACTCACCAAAGTGCATTCACACGAGTTCAAATTATAACTAGGTTTTAGGGGTTAAATTACTTTGTCAAAGCAGCATAGTTGTTTGTGTGTTCAGATTTATAATATGTAGATTTTATCATCAAAAAGTCTAAAATTCCCTGAATTATCACATTCACATAAAAATTGGTCATACATTAGATGATACTGGACAGAAAGTGAACTCCATGTAATGTAATCTGATCTATTCCACCTTGCATAATTCTGAATTGCTTTCATAGTTGCTACAGCTATCCTTCAACTTCTTAAGTATGCAGAAAGGAGGTGCAAGATGGAGTCTGGGTGTCAATTAGTAGAAAAGAAAAGAGATCCATAGCCTCATTTCAGTATTTCTATGATGCCACAATATGTGGTGCATGCCAGTGAAATATATATTGTATGTCGAGGCCCAGACTGGAATCTGGTCCCTTCAAGAATCTGATCGGCCCAGATTGGAATTCCTATCAAATATGTCGAATTCATCATGCCTGAAAACTGATAGAAAAAAGTAAAACTTATCTAATCCTACCACTTCCCTAACGTTCACTGATCACGTTTCATAATTATTCTGACTATTACTTATTCACAATAATACAATTGTTTAGCACTTTTTTGTCTTGTCTTTTCATTTATTTACAAATCATTTTCCATTTGTGCATTATCATTTAGTTACATAGTATCATTTTTAATAATCAACATATCCATGACCTGTTTTCTAATCAAATCAAATTACGTTTATGGGAATGACTGTTGTAGCCTTTAAGTTCAACATATAATTCCAATCTGTGCTGGTTGGGTTCTGGATCAGCGCGGATTCCTCTCTGGGCCGCAACATTTACATCACAAGGCTTAAACAACATTTGTGAGGGTCATGCGAGCATCCAGCTCGTAAAAACTGCTTTTTGTAAAGGTTAACGCAATCATTACAGCTCGTTCTAATATCGCTGCCTCCAAAATGTCCTTGTTTTTGTCTTGTTGAATTTGCTGTAGCTAAATAACTGTAAAGCAACATGAAAAAGTACATATTTCATAAATTACTTATCATTTACCTCTTGTATTTTTCTTGATTCAATTTTATATATCGGAGGTTGTCTTTATACAGTCTCGGAAATCACATGAGAACACATCGAATTGATCCTCCTCTTTCTCTACCACCTCACCTTTCCACGCTCCTGCTGGAGCTCAATCTGAACATCCATCAGTTTGCTCCTCAGTTCCTCGTTGGTGGCCGGCACCAAATCAGCCATCACCTCCGATTTCTCAGGCTTCCTTCCCTTTTTTTGGGGTTGGGCCGAGGGGGGTGTGGTTGATGACATAGCACTCTGGAGGTCCAATCAGGACAGACATAGAGCGCTGGGTGTGCCCAAACGGAGGAGAGTCAGTCGTTGCTCCTCCTCCCTGCCAGGCCCTGCATCACCAACATGTCACTGAGAAGTCTACATAGCTACTCGATGTTGGAGAGATTCTGTTTGACAGACAAGTGGACAAGAGAGAGAAAAAGACCAGATGGAAAATGTGTGAGTCATTGTTAAAAACTGGGTTACACGAAACAACTTTACCCAATGCTCTCCGCCAAAGACATGTGACGCACTCCAGCCAGGGGAAAACAGACTATTTTAGGGAATAACATTTACACTCTCTTCTGTCACCCTCTTCTACAACATATACTTGTGGGCCATTTATCAGCATCCTATTTCAGTCCCTCGACTGTACTTAAAAGCTCTATTGGGCATGAAAATGTCTGGCCAACACAGTTTCGGACCTTCACTTCTAGCACAGCGCTAGATGCTTCTTTCTTTCTTCCTTCGCAAAGCCTTCCATTAGTTGGATTAATCTTGCCATTCCTCTGTCAAGAGAGACCATAATCTGTTTGTGCCCAGCAAAAACTAATGTGGTATCAGTGCTCCCTCATTACTCAACTGCAAATTCCCTAAACTAAGACAGCCTGCTCTAATGGGGTCCCAGAGAAACATTCAGCATTTAGGTGAGACGTATCTGCTTCTTTTCATCAGTCCTTGTTGATGTTTGTCTTTTGCACTGCTTACTTTTATTTATGCAGCTTCATGATGAGTTCCATAAAGATTTCAATGCCTACAGCAATCAACATTGTGACAGACATTTCTTCCTTATACTGTACCCATTAGTGTAGCCCAATAGCAAGATTCCCTTTCTAAATACTAGATCAACTAGACAGGCTAAATACCTGGCATCTTTTAGGAACCAGTCTGCTTCAGGCAGAAGTCTGAAAACCTGTATGCAAGTATGAACCTATTAATCTAGAGCCACTTTTCAAATGAATATTTGAATATAACCACAAATAGTTTGACTATATTAACAGTTATTTCAAATGGGAAAAGCTGGAAGAGGTAAAAGTGACAACCAATGCCACAGCGCTTTTTTTCTGCAGCAAATCAATTTCCGATGGAAAACTCTTGAGCAAATTTATCACGTAAATTATTGTGAAGCTAACGTAACAGTTGGGTCAGAGCCACATGTTATCGCTACGACTTTCCCTAGGAGCAACAAGTAAACAACAGAGTCACAACAAATTAAGAAGATAACTAGAAAATGTTATGTATGCTTGTGCTTGAGAGATCAATTATTCAATCATCCCACTAATAAGTGGTTGATGCCTTCAGCTAAGCTACACAAAATGTCACGATGTTGCTGAGCCACACAAAACAATCTTAAACTGGGAGCACGTGAAACGTCTCTTTCCTTCTGCTCCATCCAGCTCATGCATGTTTTCTATAGACTTGATGTGGATGTGTTACAGTGAGAGCTAACCTCTTCCTGGAGTGAATTGTAACCCAGTAACCTTCCAGTCGTTCTGTCTACTATTAAATAAATAATGCAGTGATAAGGGAGGTGAAGCATTAAGACCGTGGGCGCCTCCATCTTTTTTTCTGCACACACATTGCCAAACATTCACACAACATACACAGATGGCAGAAATAGTTACCAAGGCAACCCTTGCTCTCAAAATCTCTTCCTTTCATACCAAAGGATGATGGGAAATACTAGTCTCAAGCGGATAGAAAAAACACAGAAACAGCACACACACGCACACACGCACACTGTAATGGGAGTATAGAGGCTGTGCGTTTGAAGCACTCATGATATTTTGTTATCTGGTCCCATCTTTGAGCCGAGTTTGAGTGAGAGACAAAAAAAAAAAATGCACTGATGCTGGAGGGCAAGGAAGCTTTCTTCCGCATGAATCTTTACACAGCACACACAGACAAACCCTGAGTGAGAACCAGGAGAGAGAGAGCGAGGGGGAGAAAGATGGAGGATGATTACGCCGATAATAGCGAGGCAGACGAGAGGAAAGAGCCGAGGCTAAGTAGAAAAAAATGCAGACCACAAGTGGAGAAACCAACGTTTAGCCATCGTCCCCCTTCTCCTCTTACATTCTCTGACCTCTTCTCAATCCCTCCGCCCCCATTTATTTGCTGGCATGGTGATGCTGCTGATCTCACTCTCATTCACAGAGACAGAGAGCGATCATTCAGACGCGGCGAGCTCCGGCAGGCACGGCATTCGCTCGAGCCTTAAACCCGAACAACCAGGGACAGATACAGCCGACACGTATTCTCTCTCTCTCTGGTCACAAACGTCCATTTATTTACACTACGTTGATCGGCTCGCTGTGCAAGCGTGTCTCACAACCTGCACATATAATTCATGAGACACAAGATTTCACAGGTTGCTCTGCAGCGCATAAGAAGGCCTGAATGCTCTCTCGGTGTTCTGCTGCATGACAGTCCCGTCTATGAATTGAAGCTTACAGTTTTTATAACAGCGTCACAAAAACCAGCTCCTCTCTAAATAGATTCAACAAACAGGTGTTTCACTTTTTGCACCCGACGTAATACAAAGAGAGTTGTCAAAAATAATAAACTATAAAATGTACAAGGTGAAATAAGACAATGTTTCACACACTATAAACCCAAAAATTTCACCTGAGACCAACGTGTGTTCACAGGCACGAACATAGCAGCCACCCACGGAGCGTCCTGGAGCCACATGCTCCCAAGCTGCCAACCAGGCGCTTAAATCTCAAAGTTTACAGTTCTCTGAAAACCAGGAATGTTATGTGGGGAAACTGGAACGTTTTATTGGGGCAATGAGACGCCAACGAGAAACTTTAATGTCCACAGAAGCAGAACAAAAGCCAGTTCAGGTCCTAGTCGTTAAGTTGCTTTGTGTGAACAGTTAGTTTATCTTCTGTTCAGCTGGAAACACTCTGAAAATGACAAGAAACCCTTCAACAGAATAAACTTCTTCCTCACTACTCCTAGTCTTTTTTTTTTTCCATTTAAATATTGATGCAACCCCACATTCCTACCAACCTCAAAAATGTCTGTGACTCATTAAATCAACTCATACTGGAACCACTTACATAAATTGAGCAATACATCGACAAAGGACTACCTTCAAGGTCTATCTAAAGCCAGTGAAAGTAGCACTCAGGAGATCAGCTTAAACATTAAGTCACTGCATAGTGAACGCAAAGCAGGAAGTGATGACGAAATTCTGCTGTTTCCCTACTAAGGAGAACTATTGTTGAAGAAAATGTTAGAAGACATAATTTCATGCAGAAACAAGACTTTATTTCCTCACTGATTAATAGCAGATCTAGAACGTAGAGGCAGGTTCATCTTCAGTTCAAAAGATTTGATTTGATCTACTGTGTGAAATGACAGGTCTATAAAGGGTGACAGCAATGCACCGCTTATTCTGGGTTTAAAATGGTCGCTAATTATGTAGCAATGACTGTTAATGTACATTAATACACATTTTTCATACAAGTAAAACGTCTCAGATACCAACAGAAACAGCTTTGAGTTCAACAAGACCGATGTATAACCTCAACTTATTTTTTGCCTGACAGTCACATCCTCCCATTTGATGTAAGTCTCTCTTCTCTGTTGTTAGAAAGCCAAACTCTTCTTAATACCTCAACATGCAGCCCTCCTCCCTCGCCACTCGTCCACCTGGTCAAAACCTTAACATTTACTCTGCATCACTTCACTAAACAGTATTATTTTGTTCTTGTACATGTCTCCTTCTCTATTGAAAAGGTAAGCTATGCTAAGAGGTGGAAACATCTCTGACAGTTTCACACAAAAAGGCCAATTGCTGTTTTACCACTATAAACAGAATGAACCTGCACCAGACTTTAGTTAAACCCCAAAATAGTTAGTATTTTTTTTTCACTTTTTGTCATCATATGGTTGTAATGATTTCCTGTTGACATTTATCATGTTTGTTCTGTGAATAATTCATCAACATATTTTAATAATGGTATTTCTATTGCACTGATAAATCATCTTAACGGGATTTCCTAATTTGAGGATTTTTGCACAGGATAAATCTCTATAAAAGCTGGATGGATTACTTTTCCACTTACTGCAACCTGATTCATCAATCCTAACAGTGCAGAAGTGTTCTGTGTGTTTTGCAATAAGTACAAGTTTCCAGAGAATTATCTTTTCTTCATGGCCTCTTAAACACCTTTGTTTGCAGAGAGATTTGTGACCGTTATAACTTCATAATATTGAGCAATTAGACTGAACAAAAATCCAAATCTGTTTTATTAGCTTGTGCAGATACGCGTCTTTAATGTGGTCGGGTCAGGTTCACAGAGTCTTTGCAGTGGTCACAAACCTGTTTCACGCACAAAGCCAGACAAACCAGATGCATCCGCAATGTGTTATATATTAACTAGACTACAGAGCGACATAAAAGCCCAGTAAAGATAAAACGTGTTCCAGTTGGTGCTCAAACAAAGACACCTCACTTCTCTGGCTAGGATAAACATCAACATCAAGGGTGTGGCGAGACTGATATATGTGCTCCTGATACTGCACATTCGTTACGCTACCTTATCTTATACAGTCTCTCTCTCTCTCTCACACACACACACACACACACACACACACAAAACCCTATTGCAGTCTTGTGTCAGCACAAGCCAAGTGTAGACTGTCAGAACAGGTCTGGCCACAGTCCAGTCATCGTTCCACAGTCTGCAGACAGACGCACACACTTAAAACACAGTAAAGATCCTGCTGAGAGGCTGAGTAACCCTGCGAAGAGCAACACGAGTGGAGCATATGACCTAAAAACTATTACGCTAGCAGAATTACTACTAGTGACTGACCTCAATGACCAGTCAACCCAAACAGACAAGCACAGAGTGTCTTTCTGACTCAGGTCCCTGCTTCTCAGGGAACTGGCATTGCTCATTTTATTGCACGAGCTATGATCTCTTTCACCTTGCCTCTGAATCCGTCAATACTGCTATCCATTACCAGAGGCACAGAGTTTTTTTCCACGTTAGCATGCACAACGTGAAGGGATATTTCTGCATGCATGAGTGCAGATGTGCTAGCAGGGATAACCTCATCTTCCTCTACAAGACATGATAGTCTGTGAAGGATAAATTGTGGTTGTGAGCATTATGAGGAGGGGCTCCACTGGGAGCATTCTGGGAGCAGCCTGTCACTCGGCCCACCACACTGAGGACAGCAGTGGCTGTGGAGGGAAAGATGGATAAGGTATAAACAAGGAGGTAAAGAGATGCGAGAATAAGCGCATGTACATTTGAAGTCTGTAAGATTTCAGGAAACCCCTGATGTGAGACCTGAACAGTGACTGGGTGAGGTCATCTCGAAAATAAAACAATTGACATATCACATATGTGGCACGATCTACGGTACTGCTGCTTTTGTTCTCGACTGCATTAGCCCGAGTTAAGAGCAGCACAGCATGCATCAGCCTCTTATCAAACAAAAGTGAGTGTGCAACACATGCTGGACGTCCGATGGGGCAGATTTACGAGCATCCAGGTGCCGCCTCTGCTACAGAAGCAGTGCTCTAGTCTTATGACAGACGGGAGTCTCCCCGCCTGTAAACACAACGGTCAGGCATGGCAGTGGGCTCGCCGGGTGAAAACATTATGCCAGAGACATCGGGGTGGCTTACTGTGATGTGGCTGGCTCTCTAATGAGCTGTCAAAGAGGAGATTAAGGGGCGAGGTGCCGCTTGCTGCTGGATGAGGAGTGCTTTCACACTACTGCTGACACCCTGTTTGTCCGGCTTTGCCAACCACACCCCACAGCGACATGTATGGGGGCTGCTGCAGCATCCTCTCCAGCCACAGAGGACTCAGGCAGCTTCATGTGAAGTGTCTGACTCCCATGTAGCTTGTCCATCATGCAGAGTAATCAGACTACACCACAGGGCCTCGTTCAGAACTGGGCAGGACGGAGAAGGAGGCAAATGCAATGAGACAAGACGGGGAAAACATTAATATTAATTACTCGTCACGCCTCACAGCTTCCTGCATGCAGTCAGAACAATCATTTCCCATCCCTGAGTCCAGAGGAGGATGGGCGGCTCAAATTCAAGCAGAGAGGCTGAAAGGATGAAGCCCGGGAGGGAAGAGGAGGTGCGGCGGGCTGCCGGTCCGTCACTGCGCCGCGAGCTCATGAAACACGGATGTCGACCTGTGCAACAGCAGCCAGCCGCTTTCCGGTGTCTACAAACCAGTCGCTACAAGTTACCCTATTCGCAGAGTCAACAAACTTACATGAAATGGACGTCCGGCGGTCCCCAAGCAGTCTGATGTCGGGACGCCGCTGCGCGCTCTCACATCCAGGAAGGGAGGCTGTGCTTCGGTGCGGGTCAGCTCACTGCTCCGGCGCCTCGGGATGCACTGCCCGCTCACAGCGACAGTAAATAACTTTACCCCACAGATATTGCACACTTTCCCGGCACCGAGTAGCCGACTTGCCGCTGACAACCCTCCAGTGGCTGCGGTCCCGGAGACTCAGGTCCTGGTCCGGGCTTCTCCTCCTCCTCTCGTGCTGCACGTTGACATTTTTCTTCCACGCCCACGCGCATACAAGCACGCTACGTCATCCGTTCCCATACACACGAGGGGGGAAATAGATAAATAAATAACACAGCTTCCTTGCTGGTGTCGGACGTGGACCTAAGGGGAAAAAAAAGAAGAAGAAGCCGGTGGGCGTCACCGGTAGCGTGGTAGAAGCGCGACACCTGACTGCGTGTTCAAGGATGACACGGCGCGCCGCAAATGCGTGGAAACGCAGCGCGCGCGGGAGAGACGTGACGTCGTCTGCTGGCACGGTGGCATACACATACACACGCGCGCTACCACAGCATTTTTCTTTGAAACTAGCTCGAGATCACACATATCCAGCTCTGTGTGATGTCCCATGGACCGGATTGATAACTTGGTTTAGTGTAAAGAGCGCCAAGTACATTATGAAAGATCCTGCATTTATTTGAATATTCTCAAAATCCGAACAAGCTGTGCAGCTTCAAGAATGTATTCCAAACCACGTGCATGTTCCATTTGATTTTATTGC